>JAWNLB010000144.1:9412500-9465000 GCA_035041595.1 Drosophila basisetae
TTTAGCAATTTGTGTATTTGTTTGGCAAGGTTTACCTCCATTTCGCCGAGCAGCGTCTTGCAGACGTTGAGCTCCTTGATCAGCTTCTTGGTGGCATGCTTCTCCTTCTTCTCCTGCTTCAGCTTCTCCTTGGCCTCCTGTATGGCATGTATATTGATGGGTGGCGGCGACATTTGCGTTACACCCGCTGGCGGCGTTGGTGTGCATGTCCTTGGCGATGGCATTGCCATCAGCTGTGCCTGCTGCTGCTGCTGTTGCTGCTGTTGCGGTGGCGATTGACAGGCCACATTGAGCAGCACTGTTGGCGACGCCTGCAACAGCACTGGCTGCATGGGCGCCGGCAACACCACTGGCAACGTGGCTGTTGGTGGCGGTGGTGCTGGTGGTGCTGTTGGCGTCGCCACTGGCGTCGGTGTTGCTGCCAGCGTTGGCGTCGGTGTCCTTGTCGGTGTGACTGCACGCGGCGACGACATTGCTGCCACAAATTGCATCGCCTGCGCTGGCTGAGTGGGCAACACACCAAAGTTGCCACTACTGCTGCTACTGCTGGGCGTTGCATAGTTCGTGGCAAACGATGCGCTGCCGCCTTCCTCCAGTTGCACAGCACCAACAACGTTGTTGCTGCTGCTGCTGCCCAGATGCGAGGCAAAGCGGCTGCCATCGATGGAGTTGTTGTGATGCTGCTCGTCGTACGTGGCAGAGGCAATCGAATGCGCCGGACTGCAAAATTATCAACATTTTCAATTACAAATTATGTAAATATTAAATATTAGTTGTATTATAATTCAAATTAAACTAAATACGAACTGTAAATTGTACTTCAAATTAAACTTGGGTGATGATTAAATATAGCAATTATTTAATCGCTATTTTTATCAGTATTTTGTTTATTTGCTATTTATTAATGCAACTGTATTGCTTAATGACAAATGACAAATGAAAAGCATATTTTATGTTTTATTTTGACTGATAAACAAAGGAACAATTTATATATTCTATATATCTATTTAGCTGTAAACACTATTATGTATTTAGCTACGAATCCATCCAGGATATCTGAGTAGGAATCGAATCTCACCTAAGCGGCGCTGGCAGAGATGTCATCGACTCATCGTGCGACGAATTCAGCGACTGCTGCGAGCTGTGCAACAATATTTGTTGCTGCTGCTGCTGTTGCTGGTGTTGCTGCTGCTGCTGCTGCTGGTGTGGATCGATGGGGCACAATTGCTCGAGACTGCCACTAGCAGTGGCCATCATCAGTTGATGCTTATCGTTGCCTCTGCGCTTGGCAGCTGTGCTCGCATCGCGATCCCGTCGCGATTTGCTGCTGCTGCCACCACCGCCGCCACCTGCACCTCCACCAGCTGCACCGCCACTACCACCTCCACCACCGCCGCTGCTGCTGCTGGCCGCGCTGCGTTTCTTGGGTGGCGGGGCACGAGTGATGCAGCCGTGGCAATACCACTTGCCACGCGGCACCTTTAACAGCGGCGGAATGTAGCAGTCGGCGTGATAGGCACGCGGACACAGATCACAGTAGATCATCTTGCCAACGGGCGAGGGACGATGTCCGCCACAAACGATGCACTTGCGCTCATTGGTCGCCTTGTTGACGCACTCGTAGCAGTACCTGAAAGCAGCCACAAGAAGCAACAATTAGTTCACACATAAATATATACACAGAAGGAACCTAAAGCGGGGCGGGGCAGGGATCTGGGACGAGGTGGGCTGGGGGCGGGGCACAGTGCATGACAAGAAAAACAAGAAACAAAAAACGAAAACACGATGAAACGAGATGATGAGAGTGGATGAGCAGAGATGTTGGAGTGGAGTAATGGATTCAGTTAAAGATTAATATTGAATTGAACTCACCAATCGCCATCGGGTATGTTGTCCATTTTGGGCTTGAAGCAGTAGGTGTGATAGCCCTTGTCGCAGCCATCGCAGAGCAGTAGCTTGTCCTCGTTCTCGCCGGACGTGCAAAACTGGCAGTTCTGTAAGGAGTTTGAATATTTGCAAGAGTTTGTAGTAGTGCCGGAACGTCGTCCATGTCTTTTACGTTTGGCGTTCGCATTCGTTTTGCGGTCACTGTCCCCGTCCGTGTCCGAGTTGCAGTCCGAGTTCGTTGTCATGTTCGAGTTCGAGTTCGTGTTCGTGTTGGAGTTGGAGTTGCAACCGTTTTGCGCCAATGCTTTCAAATTGATTTTAATGGTAACTGCAGCTTTTACTGGTTGCGTCTCTTTCGTATTTTCCTTTTGCTTCTGCTTCGATTTGATTGGCGTTGTTTTACTGTTGGACTGCTGCTTCTTATCTTTCTCCTTTTTGGACGATTGCTTTTGTTTAGTGTCTTGTGGTGTTTGCTGTTGCTGCTGCTGCTGCTGCTGCTGTTGCTTCTTCTTTGGTGTTGCTTGCTTTTTGGCATTGCTCTTCCTCTTGCTAGACTTGTTGTTCTTTGCGGGCGTTGCATACTTTTGTGAGTAGTTCGAGTTGGAGTTCGAGTTGAAGTTTGAGTTGCGTTGCGTTCGAAGTCACAGTTTGGTGGAGAGAGAAGTTGCGTTCGTTGTAGCGGGTAAAACGAGTAAACGGATAACGGTAGCGGGTAAGGCAACAAAAGCATTCGATTTGTGAAAACAAATGGCGTGTTTATGTTTGTGTGTGTATGTTTATGTGTATGTGTGTGATTGTGATTTTGGATGTTGTGTGTATGCATTTGTGTTTGTGTGTGTGTATGTAGGTGTGTATGTGTGTGAGTATGAAAGCGTTAATTTCGTATTTGATTTTTGTTGGAACAAGAGAAACACCATTGAACACCACAAACAACAAACAAGTCGAAACATTCAGGCGAAAAGTGTTAAGAAAGAAAAAAAAGAACAAACAATAAAAACATCGAATTAATTTCATCAAGGCAGTCAATAAATTTCTCGTTTAAAAAGACGGTTGCAAATAGCAAATAGAATTTCAACTACAGCAAACACAACTTACTAAAAAAGAAGCATGCAACTAAAAAATAAACCAAAACTCTAAAAATGATTCAAATTATATATAAAAAAAACACTACTTGGGGGAAAAGTTGAATGATCTTTGAAATTAATTCAACTGAATCTATTTATTCCAATAACAAATTGTTGATCTTACATATCTCATATCTTTACACATATCTCTGTGAGCAGTTATAGAAATTGAGAAGATTTTCTCATTTGAATTGCAGAAGTTGCAATGAATATTTAAAAAGAGAACTGCAGATTATATATGAATCGATGTTTAATAAAATTAAAAGAAATTAAATTAAATATGATTCATATGAATTAAAAAAAATTAAATTAAATATGATTCATATGAACGAGCATCAGTTATTAAAGATGCATCTTGAGATATTTTATTCAATTAAAATATGTTCCCATACATAACTATATAACTTCTGCACGCTAGCAGATACCCTGAACTAAACTTTGAAATGCATTTTAGACTTTTAATGGCAGTTGGCAGTTCAATATGAAAATTTATAGAATTCATACATAATATGTTACATGATATATATCAATTGGAACTAGGCTATATCTTTACAATTGTGTGTTTTATTGCAATCGCAAATCGATTTATAACAGAGGCAGTTATCGATAAGTCGAATAAACTTGAACTATTGTCAAACGATAACGATAACATTCCAAATTTCAAATATCTACTTCTTCCGCTAACTGAGATCGGCTTCTTATTACAGACGGACGCATATCTTTGTTGTTCCCAAAGTTCACTTTAGGGAAGGTTGACTGTACGAGTATTTTCGCTTAAGCCTATTCCTTAACTATTCACAAACTGTTTGCTTTCTTCTTTCGTTGAGAGACACCAACAAGAAATTAGGCAGACGATTAAAGAGAATGATTAGTGCACATGTATGTGTATATATGCGTGTGTGCGTGTGTATCTGTGTGTGTGTGCATATGTGTGTTAAGTATTTGGATGAGTACAAGTGAGTGTATTCATTAGCGTGTTGAATAAAAACCCAAAACAAAATGACAAATCAATGAAAATGGTGATTAAAAGGTTTCCCAAACGCAATTCCAATTTTTGTTCTATTTTTCTTTTTATTTTCTTGTGTTTAATTGTTGGGTAGATAGATATAGTAACAGTGGCGGATATAGGTGGTATACAGGTATAGGTATAGGGTGCCAAAGCTAAGAGATAAGCAAAAGCAGAAAACGAAACAAAAAGCAAAAGAAAAGAATAAAGAATAGAAAGTAAACTTACCGCCTTCATGATGCTCTTGTCCCACGCCACGCACGACTCGAGCACGTAGAGAGCCATTGCCAGCTGTGCCGTGGTGTGGGAGCGGGCGACTGCGTCTCGCCACTGGACGAGGCCCTTGGGTATATTCTCCACCTTCTCGTCCTTGTCGCTGTCGCCGCAGTTGCTCGACGGCGACGCAGCACCCGAACAGGCCTCAACACTGCCAGCCACGCCTCCTCCAACGCCACCTGCTGCTGCTGCTGCCGCCGCTGCTGCTGCTGCTGCTGTTTCGCAGGCTGCGCTGTTTGGCGCGGCTGCTGCTGCCGCCGCAGCTGCTGCTGCTGCTGCTGCCAAAGCCATGGTGCGCTCATTGAAAACGGATGCGTTGAGGTTGCCACTGTTGTTGAGGTTGCCAGACTGCTGCTGTTGCTGCTGTTGTGTTTGATGTTGCTGTGCCATCAGCTGCTGCTGCTGTTGCTGCTGCTGTTGCATTTGCAACAGATAAGCAGCGGCGGAGGCAGAGTTCTGCGTTTGCGTCGACGTCTGCTGATTCTGGGCTATGACAGCGAGATGAGCATCACCCGTCTGGGAGCCGAGTGGCGGCTTCAGATAGCGTCGCTCAATGTTCGCCTCCAGATCAATGATGCGTTCCCTTATCATGGGTATAATGCTGACAAAGTCGGCCTCCGACAGCTCTTCCAGTTCGGCGAGATTCACTTCGTTCTCGCTGCGCGTCGGCAGCTGCCAGTTCTTTAGCTGCATGGATGCACTGGCTATCTTATCCTCCAGCGATTCCAATTGCTCCAACAGTGCCAGCTCCACCCGCCTGGCCACATTCGGATTCCAATCGGCTGGTCTGTCGGGCAGCATATAGTCGGCCAGTTCGCATTGGTTGTCGCTGCTCGCCGCCTTCAGCTGATAGTTGACGCCCAGCGGCTGCTCGAGTCCCAGGAAACGCATCAGATTCTCCTGGAGTTCGCGTTCCCGCAAACCGGACGGATTTAGCGTCTTCAGCAGTTGTCGCAGCTTCTGTTCGTCGTTCAGTTGCCACCAGCCGTAGCGTTGCCGTCGCGGCACATACACACCATGCACCTTCTCCGGAAATCCGGCCAGTTTCACCTGCTCCAACAGACGATGCTCATCCGGGGTCATCGAGAGTGGCAATGGTATATCGATGGGTATGTAGGTCTGCACCGAACTCAGCGACATGTTGGCTATGTTGTGATAGTAGGCCTGGGACAGTGCCTCATCCAGACGGAGCTCAATCTTAGGCTTTACCTCGACAGCTGCTGCTGCTGCTGTTGCTGCTGTTGCAACAACGCTGCTGCCACTCCCCCCGCCCGTATCCGGTGCGGCATCAGTGCGCAAACGAAAAAACGCATCCGGTTCTGTTTTGGAAAGCTGCTTCGGCTGCGGCTGCTGCTGCTGCTGCTGCTGCTCCTCATCAGTTGGCTGGCAACGATGAGGAGAACCCAGACCGTTTTTTGACACTGTTGTTTCGTTGACATTTGCTGCAGCTGCTTTGGCTGTTAACTTGGCCAACTCGTACTCATCGAGCTTGGCCTGCATCTGTTTCTCATCGAGGCCGGACAGCGTAAAGATGCACTCCTGACTGAACTTCGTGGGATCCACCTTGCACTCCTCCATGGGTATGCTGTAGTACTGCATGTTGTTGATCAGATCCCAAGGATGCCCCTGCAACTGCAGCTGGGCACTGCAGTGCTGGTAGCTGGCGTAGCTGTGCTGCAGTTCCATTGCCACACAGCCACCCTCCTCCGGTGGCAGCTCACTGATCAGCGGCACCTCGCGCTTCACTATCGAGAACCATTTGGGTGTGGCATCTTCACTGGGATGCGTTGCTGACACTATGATGCAGTCATCCTCCTTCTTCAGATCATCCAAACCCACTGGCTCCAGCTTATCACAGTTGCCGTTGCTGCCAATGTTGCTGTTGTTGTCGTTGTTATTGTTGTTGTTGCTCATGTTGTTGTTGTTGTTGTTGTTGCTGAGGGTGGGTATCATCAGGCCGGGTATGGTGGGTATCTTGATCTCGGCCTCGAAGTCCGTTTTCGTCGAAATAACGGTGGGCGGTGGTCCCATCAGTTCCATTTCCGATTTGACCTTAATCTCGGGCCTTGCCACAATTGGCGGCTCTGCAGGTGGCAACACGACCTCATCATCATCATCATCATCGCCCAGATCGACAATTTCAGGCTCCACTTTGTTAATCTCCGTCACATCGTCATCATCATCGTCATCCTCATCCTCGACTGGATTGAGCGCTTGATGATTCGTTGGCTCCTGCTTGGTGGCTTCCACCAACTCGGCATCATCCACTTCCATTGGCTCTGCGGCTGCTGCTGCTCCTTCTGCGCCCGCTGTTGGATCCGCTGACTGTGGCTCTTCATCTGGAGCATCCTTGTCGTCCATCTTCTGTTCATTGTTTAATTTCTCGTGCTTTTCATCGTCCATGGACTCGAGTGCCTCGTGATAGCCACAGATGTCATTCTGTGCCGATTCCAGGGCCTCAATGAAGATGCCACCCGCCTTGGGCAGCTTCCAGTACCGTCGCCAGAACCGATCCTGTCCAAAGCAGGCGGCCCTCAACTGATTGGTGCTCTTCTCCAGCGCCTCCTTGCAGTTGAGCGAAGCGCGCACAATCTTGTCCAGCTTCTTTTGCAGCTCGTCGGCACTCAGGCGATTATCCTCGTCCTCCTCGACGTTGGTGATCTCCGAGTCCAGATCGGAGAGATCATCCTCAATAATGCTCACATCGTGGCTCTGCGCGTGTCCATCCTCATTGATCGAATTGCGTGCGCTGCTCTTCTTGGCCTGTGGCAGCAATGGCGTCATACTTGCCTCACCCACCACTATTGTTGTAGTTGCTGTTGTTGTGGCTGTTGTTGTTGGAGCAGGTGTTGTGATTGCTCCAACTACTGTTGCAGCTGCAGGTGCAGCTACTCCTGCAATACCTGCTCCATTCAGCACTGGACACTCGTCCATTTTGGTGGGACTCACTTCGGAGTTTGGAGTAGCAGCTACAGATTCAGTGTTGCTGGTCAACAATGAAGCATCTGCATCCACTTCCATGGGCTGCGTTGCTTGCTCCGTGTCAGCAGCTGTGGCTGCTGCTGCTGCTCCCGTCAGCTGCTGATCCTGCTTGCTGTGCTCCTCGACAGATTTCTCCTCGCTATTGTTCAAATCAATGCTGCAGATGCCATCCGTTGGAGCAGCTAAGCCATCAGTTGTCGCCTCATTCGAGGCGGCATTTGCCAGTTGTTTGCAGGCCTCCGCTTCGGCTGCTTCGGCCTCGGCCAACTTGGCGAGACGTTCCCGTTCCCGTTCCGCGTCGAGCTTCTGTTGGGCGAACAGGGCTTGCATGGTGGCCTCCCGCTCCGCTTGGGCCTTCTCGTAGGCCTCGATGCGTGCCTTGCGCTGATGGAGCGCCTTGTATTTGCGCACCTTCATGTCCGTCATGTACTTCTCCTTGCGCATCTGGGCGCATGTCTCCAGACTGCCATCGATCTGTCGCAGCACCGCCTTGTTCATCAGCAGATCGTTGCAGAGGTGGGCCAACATCTGTGCCTTCCTCGTCGGATTCAGTGCGACAAAGGGCAGATCCTTCAACGCATGCGATAACTTCCACGTATCGTTCTCGTGCAGCAGCTTGTAGTATTCGTGATTCTTGGCCGAATGCGTCGCCGTGTCGGCATCCACCTGATGATGGTCGGGCACACGACGCTCTCGCTCTCTGTCCACGGTGATACCGTGCATCTGACGTATCTCGCCGGTGGCCGTGGCATACAGATAGATACGCAGTATTTCCGATACATTCGAATTGGTGATGTCCGCATTGCGCAGAGATTGACCCAGCAGCGTGGTGTGGCGTCCCGGATTCGGTACACCCGGATCCTCGATGGCACAGACCAACAGATGGGTCATCACCGACAACAGCTCCTCCTCGGCGTCCGCATTGCTGTCGCTGATGAGGGCGTCGTGCAGGTTCTGCAGCGATGGCAGCGATTCCATGTCAAAGCCGAGCGTCTCACCGAAATTGTGAAGGAACTCAAAGACCATCAGGAGATCGGCCATTGCCTGGCCGGGTAGACGATTGCCCGCAATACGCTCCAGTTCCGGCACAGATAGCTCCTGCGGCAACTCCGAATCCTCGTTCGGTTTGCGTATCAACTGTAGAATCTCTGCATCTCGTTTACGCTCCGCCATGCGACGCTCTCGCAGTATGAGGCGATCCAATACCAACTGATGCTTCTTCTTCTCACGCTCCTCGAATTTGCGACGCAACTCGAGCATCCGAATGAGGTTCATGTGCTGGCGACGACGTTCCCTCTCCTATTGAGGAGTAACAAAATAGAGTTGTGATTAGTGATAGGCACAAGGATTACTTAAAGGAAGATGTGATTCTTACCATTTCAGCAGCCAGCAACAGCTCCTTTTGCTTCTGGAGTTCCTGTTGAGTACGAAAGATACTCGTATTAGATACAATTAATCAGAGAGAGAGAGAGACAGAGAGGAAGAGTACTTTGGGCGTGCTCTGGGATTACAGGGATTAGAAACTAACCGAAGCGCAAATAGTCAGAAAGTAAAAACTAATTCAATAGTTACGAAAAGTTTTCAATAAATACATATCCAGAATATGTGTAGAATATATATTGCTATATACGAGGTGTGTTCAAAAAGTATCGCGAATTTTGTGTTTTTTCAGATATTATTTATTTATTCATGAATATCTATTTTGTCCCCTTCAAAGTAATCCCCATGAGATATTATACACTTGTGCCAACGGTTTTTCCAATCTTCGAAGCACTTCAAAAAATCATTTTTTTTTATCTTGTTCAGCTCCTCCTTCGATCCCGTCTTTATCTCGTCAAGCGTAGCGTAACGTCGTCCTTTCATGGGCCTCTTCAGTTTAGGGAACAAGAAAAAGTCACAGGGGGCCAGATCTGGGGAATACGGTGGCTGCGGCATCATTAGTGTGTTGTTTTTGGCCAAAAAGTCGCGCACAAGCAACGATGTGTGAGCAGGGGCGTTATCGTGGTGCAAAAGCCAATTTCAACATTCAAAATGGCCGAGCTTGTCGGCATAAGTGAGAGACATGAGTACCAACATAACGCTACAAAAAAATCGAAATTCGATTATACGTAACCCGCGAAAATTCAAAATTCGCGATACTTTTTGAACACACCTCGTATTATTTACAAACTATGGAGAGTCCTCCAAAAAAATATTTACAAAGTATTTATAAAAAAAAAAATAGTTTCTTTTGTGAACCAAGTCGGAACTCTAACAAAATGCAGCCCACAAACCAAAAGAAGCTACTAAAATAAAAAAAATCGATTTGGCAAACTGATAATGGAAATTTAAAATTAATATTTGGATCTGTAAACTAACTGTAAGCAAATTAGATAATCTTAAATATCCGTAAAATCATTTTGCTTATAAGATTGACTTATAATTCCGATTGTTTAGAAACAAATAGCAAATGAAATTCCTTTTCAAATATAATGGATTATTTAATTATTTTATAATTATTTTTACAATCAATCAATTAGTCCATTATATCAATGAAATCACATCATATGCACTATCTAAGCTTTCTTAAAATGTTTCAAAAACCAACTGCAATCGGAACTCAAACTGTAATTATAAACCAAAGATAAGCAAGAGAATTACGTCTATTCAAGAATATATTTACTTGTATAGAAATAGTAAAATATCCAAGGACGAAACGTAATAAAATACTACGTGAGAAGAAAGTGGAAGCACAGTGAGAGAGTGGTTGGCTGGTTGTTTGGGTGGGGGAGGGTTGAGAATATGAATCTTGTTGTACCTGTTCTTTAGCTAGAATTGCTTCCTGACGTCGCTTCTCTTTCTCCTATTTAAAAAATATTACAAGAAAATGCCAATTTCAACAGTGAGAGAAGACTAAGACGCAAAAGACAAAAAAAGAGCCTTGAATTGAATTGCCAACTGACCTGCTGCTTCTTGAGCAACTCCTCCTGTTTGAGACGATCCAGCTCCTCCTGACGCTTCTTGCGCTCCTGCAAAATGCATGTTAATTAATAATTAAATCATACTTAATTGTTTTGTCATTTAGCTCACCTCGATGGCCTGTTGATTTTTGAGTTCCTTCTCCTTGCGCTGTTGCTCCAGTTTGGCGTTCTTCTCCTGGCGCGCCTTCTCCTTGTTGCGTGCCAACTCCTCCTTCTGCTGTTTCTTGGCATCGCGCATCGCCTGCTGCTGTTTGGCAATCTCGATGCGCTGCTCCACGTTGAGCGTTTGGCGCGTGAACACCTTCAGATCCTCCAGCCGCTTGGCCACATCCTCGTCCGTCATCCGTATGTATTCGCCATCGTTGGCATAAGGCGGCGGCGCTGGCTGCAAAAATGAACCAACAATCGCCCTTGCCGAGAAACTGAAATTCTCACGCGTCAAACTCGAAGGCTGCTGCTCCAACAACTGAGGAGAGAAGAGGCAGAGAGGCAAAGGGGTTTGTTTGTTCAATATATAAAAACTTTAGTTGTTTGTTTAAAGTTGTGCAAATTTGTTGAGTGTTGTTTTGGGAGAAGAAAAGTCGTTGCATGTTCAAAATAAAAAAACACCAATTGACTGATTAATAATAAATTAATTTAAGATTTGGTATACAATTTTAAATGCCATTAATATGTTTATAGCATAATCTGTATACGAGTATATCATTTTATGGATTAGATATATAAATTTTAGGCAAACAAAATGAATGTCAATAAGAATTATGATTAATTTATGTAAGTTGTTCTGTGTATGACACTGGATTTAATCTTTGATCTGACCTTGAACAAGAAGATAAACAGGCTCTTGAAATGTTTGTCTGCTGTTTTATCATTTTTACACGGTTATTAACAAGTTAATTTAAACAAGGAAATCCTCAACAAAGTTAACAAATATCACAAGATAAGAAACTAATTCAATAAAGGGTTAATAAACAACATCTTCCCAGGAATCGTGTCAAGTTTCGAGTGTGTTCAGCGTGTTGAATTTCTCAAAGTGAGCAGATCTCAAAAAATTGCTTTAAATGATCCCTACAAACTCACAGCAAACACTTGGCCAATGGTCTTCAGGGGCAGTGTGCTGCCCGGCGCATAGTAGGTGACCTCGCCACGTATCTGGCCCTGTTTTGTTAAGCCCCTGATGACGGTGTCCCGCTTCCAGCCGAGCTCCAGTGGCACCCGCAACTCGGCCACATTCAAGATGTTGGCATCCTCGCTCTCCGACTCGGAGAGACCACTCTCAGCGGCCACACTCTCCGAATCCGTTGACGTTTCCATGTGGGCATTCGCCTCACTGAGCGCCAGTCGTATCTTCTCCTGTAAGTGATAAAGTTGTTTTTGAAACATATGCAAAGTTGACAAAAAATCACTATATCCTCTTACGATATCGGCGCCCTGTTGCAGCAGCTGCTGTGTCGCTAGCATTGGCTTCAGGCCAACGGCTCGAGATTGGGCCAGCAGCGAGGCAACCGTATTCTTCTTGGGCTTGGAGACGCCACGGCCCAAATTCCGTGGACGGCCCTCCTTGTACGCCGCCGATGAGGAACCCGAACCGGAACCCGAGCCCGAATTCGATGTGCCGCCCGAGCCGATGCCGGGCATGCCACCAACACCTAAGCCGGGTGATGGTGAAGCACCACCAGCACCGCTACCGCTGCCCGAAATGCTGCCACCGGGCATGCCACCATTGCCACCCAAGGCGGCTGTAATGGAGCTCAAGCTCTGCAGACTATTGACGCCATTGCCACCGCTCTGCTGTGCCTGATAATCACCAGCCAGGCCCAGCGACGATGAGCCGGCAACGGAGGAGGCAGTTGCTCCAGTTGGATTGAGAGTGTTGCTATTGTTATTGCTGCTGCTGCTGGTGCTGCTCTTGTCCGAGGGTTTCATAGACAGATTCAGTGGCGCATCGAAATCATCGATAGTTATGGGATTCGAGGCCGAGCCTATGGCACCGCTGGCCGGCATCGCACTCGACTTCAAGCTGAGATTGACGCCGGAGGCAAGCGATGGATCTGTGGTGAGGTCATGCAACTCCTTGCCGCCGCAACCCTTGCTGGACAGATTGTAGGCGCCATTCGAGGTGATTGTGGGCGGCAACTTGATCACCTCCACCCGATCACTGCTGGACTGCTGGGCATTCTGACCACTGCTGTGACCAGCAGCACCACTGCTGTGACTGCTGCTGCCGCCGCTGTGACTCTGGCCAGCGCTGCTCGTCACCATCGATGCTGCTGACGTTGCAGAGGCGGTGGCCGCTGCCTGTGCCGCCTTCGACACCTGGCTCAGCTGATCCATGGTGGTTATGCCCAGACCCATGCCCGACATCCCAGCTGCTGCACCCAGCATGCCGTGCAGATGTTGTTGCTGTTGTGCGGCGGCTGCCATTGCGGCGTATTCCATTTCGAGACGGGCACGCTTCGCCGGACTGAGCCCTGAATATGAAAGCAGAGAGGAAATTGCATTTGTTGTTTGCATTTCTAAATCCTTCTGCTGTTGTTGTTGTGTAAGGTGTTGTTGTTGTTGTTGCTGTTGTTCTGCTTGGTGTTGTTGTTGTTGTTTCTGTGTGGCTTGTTGTTGTTGTTGTTCTGTTTCAGAAATGGTCTTCTTGCGACCACGTGAAGTACTACCAGGTATCTTGGGTCCCACGATGGAGGACGTATATTTAATGATTTCCGTATCCGGCGGCAAACGCACACCCAACAGCGACGGATGTTCACTGCTACCAAGAAGTGATTAAGGAGATTAATCATTGCTATTACTTAATCCTTCATCCATTTCACTTACCTGCTCATCATGGCCGCATTGCTCATGTAATCCTTGCCACTATTTTTAGAGCCATTGCCACTGCCACCAGCCAGCGTTGTGATGGGCAATTGTTGCTGTTGCTGCTGCTGTTGCTGCTGTTGTTGCTGCTGCTGGGAAGGATGTGCGGATGAGGTGACCGTGGCACTGGGTGAGACACCCGTACTCGCTGCAAATGCATTCATTGCCGCCTGCATGCTCTGCTGTGGCGTCATTCCCAGTGCACCGAACTGTGACAGCGAGTTGAGCGCATTCAGCGAGGGATTATTCTTGTCACGATCCCGATCCCGATCGCGATCCTTACCCGAGCCGCTGCCCGAAATGCTGGCATGCGGGGACATCGACATTCCTGGATGAATGCCGGCCAACGAACTGGAACTGGAGCTGACATTGGTCGATGACTTGCTGCCGGACATGAGGCCAGCACCACTGTTGTTGCCACCACCACCACTGCCACTGTTGCCCACCGCCGCCGCACCCAGACTCATGGCCAGATTGGATAGACCGTGAGCGTGACCACCACCGCCGCCAGCACCACTCGACTTTTTGCTCGAGGAACTGTTGGAGCCACTGCCGCCGCCAAGACCCGACATGCCACCCACTCCTCCCGAGCCGGAGGCCGCTGCTGCAACGGCCTGCATGGCCAACAGCTCCTTGTGGAGCGTGACCGGATCGTAAGCGGATCCCGGATTGCTGCCAATACTGCTGATACTCCCCCCACCGCTGCTCGTCATCGTCGATGGTTTCCCATATGCACTCGCCGTGCTCTGCAAAGAACAATATTAAAATTGAGATGGGAATTGCAAATTGAGAGAATGGAATGCAGATGATGACAAACAAAGTTAGATAAATGCATTTGCATTTTTTGATTATCTTGTCCAAAATCAGAAGTTTCTGGCATCAAATTAAGAAAACATCAGTTTCCCTTTTGATTCTAGTTTGCAAACAGTTAAGATTTGAGCATACTCGTATGGCAAATGGAAATTCAACTAAAGACACACAATGTGGAGAAATCACTTAAGACTCACCTTGTAGCCACCATGGCTGGCGCTGCTCGTTGAAATGGAGGCGCTGCTCACCGATTGGGGCATGCTGCTAGTGCCGGGCAGTCCAAAGCCATGCATGCTGGCCAACGCTGCGGCGGGATTATTGGCAGCTGCTGCGGCTGCTGCTGCTGCCGCTGCATTTAGACTGTTGGCCAGATTCTGTTGCTGCTGTTGCTGCTGCTGCTGTTGCTGTTGTTGTTGCTGCTGCTGCTGGGCGGCCCTTTTCTCCTTGCGCGATTTGTTCGACTTGCTGCTGGAGCTGCTGCTGCTGCCGCCACCACCGCCACCTCCACTGCCAGCACCAACGCCAACCATGCCAGCAGCACCACCCCCACCGCCAGTGGAGCCAGTGCCGCCGGCGCCCATGGCCATGGCGGCGGGTCCAAAAGCTGCGGCCAGATCGGGATGTGGAAACGGTGACAGGCCCGATGCCTGCAGTCGACTAAAATAGTCCTGAGCGGCCAGTTGAGCCATGGACCACCAGCCTGCAAAAGCACGAGAGATTAGTTTATTTATATACAAAATATATAGAAACATTAAGTTTAGGGAGTGATACTAATCATCTCCAAACTGTGGCTAGTGGTAGTGGTAGTTAGTTATTATTACGCATTCCAGATTTGAAAAGAGAAAAGAAATATTAGCAAATATGATAAATAAATGTAATAATTCATATTGATAATTAACTGCTATTAAAGTCAATCGCCAAAAGAGAAAAAAAAAACTATAATAATAATACAAAGCAAAAGCTAATTGACCAAGAAGCAATTATTTAAACTATAACTTAAACAAGGTAATTAGTTACAAATTTAAACATAATAGTAACAATTGTTTTATAGTATTGAAATATTTTAAATATTTTAAAGCGTAAAAATTGATACAAAATGGATATACTAAAAATAGTTTCAATTTCAAAGCGCATTAAAGGAAATAGATTATATAACATGTACTTGTCCATTTATCGCAATGTTGGCCAAGAGAGCTGTTTTAAAGCCAAGCCGACAAAGCGTAAAGAACAACAAGCGATTTTGTTGCTCTAGGAGAGATTTCTTCAAATGAATCGCACTTGATTTTAGACGAGACATTTGCTGTTGAACTCCACACACACACAACAAATAATACTCAATTTTTGCTTATTCCAAATTGAAAACTCTTATTTCTCCTCTCTTTAAAAGACCACACATTACACAACCAAACAGGATTCAAACCTGCTTCATTTCCTGTTGCACGCACTTTTTTCTGTAAGAAACGGCAACATTTTAGCGCAGAGCGCCAAGAGTCGCGGTTGCTTTAGTAGCCTATTTTTATTTATATATATTTTTTTCCTTTTTTTTTTCTCAGTTTTTGCTTATTTTTTGTGTTTATCGTTTAACGTATGCTTGTCAGTGTTGACAGTTTGGCTATTTAATAGCAATTTTTTTCTTTAAGCTAATAATAAGAAATAAGCTTTAAGCTTTTTTTTTTGTGTGCTGAACAATTCTGACTTTAAATTTTGCCTCTTTTTAATTCTGGCAACGCTGATGCTAATTTAAATAGATCGAAAGAGGGGGGAGAGGGAGAGCGGATTTGTCGATGCCGACATTTTACTCACTTGCTGGATGCAAACCCGCTAAACTGGCGGCCTGTGAGGCCGCAACGGCCATTGTGTTCTGATGATGATGGGCGCCGGCCGCTGCTGCCGCTGCCGCTGCCATCGATGAGTAACGGTCATTGGCAGCGGCAGCTGCTGCGCCCGCAGCATTTGGCAGCAGACCCAAGCCGGCAGCGGCGGCCGCATTGAACTGTGAATTAAACAGCGGATTCGATGCAGCTGCTGCTGCAGCCCCAGTCGGATCACGGCCCCAATACGCTACGAAGAAGAAAAGAGATATATATATTTGAATTATTTTATTCATTATTTTTACTTACCAAAAATAGAGGCCGCATCTAGCAGTCCGGTTGGATCGTGTTGTCCGCCGCCAGCACCGCCTGCACCGCCGCCGCCACCACCCCCGCTCGAGCCACCGCCACCACCCTTACCCACACCATGATTGTTTGAGTTTTTGCCATCGTTGCCGCTGCCATCGCCGGCATTTTTGTTCATGTTAAAGTACAAAGTTTGCGGTTGTTTCTTCTTCTTATAGTTGTATTTCTCTTATTGCTGTATTTGCTGTTATTGTCTATAATTAGATAAAGATAAAAAAATAGAACATTTTTATCAGCAGATTGTTAAAATTGCAGTTATCAAAACGAGCACTCTCATTTTTTTTTACTTTCTTTCGTTCTCATCAAAGCTGGCAACGCTGTGCGAATATTGTGCGCAAAGAGGAAAGCGAAGAAACATGAAAAGCAAAACAAAACTACAAAAAAAACTACTACTACTACACACGCTACACAACTTCCACACTAATAAAAAAAAAACGGAAGCGGTCGCTTGTTGTTGTAATATTTATTGTGTGCGTGAGAGCAAAGCAAAAGAGAAAGAACGAAAACGAGAGAGCAATGACAACGACGCTCTCTCGTTCACCACTACACCTGCATATATAAGGGGCAAACAGAAACAGGAACAGTAACAGAAACACAGCGAATTGACAGCGTCGCAGTAAAGGAAAAAAAAAGATGCGTCGAAAACAAATGTTAACGGTTATTTTTTTAAAGAAAACGCGTTAAGTGAATGCGAACAAATTCAACGACTTTAACTTATTACAATTTTCCACTTAACCACAAGTACATTTCAACCGTAGCAGCGAAACATATACAAACAAACACACACTGGCCCTTATTTTGCCGCTGCGGCGAACGATGCATACACAAAGCGAAAAAGAAAATGCCGTTCGATTTGCAGCAGCAGCGGAAGCGTTAAAACTATGAGTGAATTTTGTTGTGTTTTTATGCATAGTGCATATGTTCGGTATGGTTTCTCTTGATCAATTTCATTCATAAAATTTTTGCAGTCGAAGATTCATTAATGCATTTGCATTTTACACATTATGCATACTATTAAAACGCCGACCGACTCCGCTCTGCCTACGGCGACGTCACCGCGCTGCCGGCGCTGCTGACTAAGCGCCGACCGAGACTCAGACAGACTGTCGGCCTTCTTTTCTTTTCTTTTTTAACATATAAAAGCGACGGCGTTGCTTACTTGAAAAACGGCACTTTGCATGCAGCAGGCTTATTTGCTGATACATTTCACATATTTTTCACCAACTTTTTACATCAAAAATCGACAAACGAAATTATTTACGGCCAAGCGGCAGCGAAAAGCAAACCAAATATCTGTGGGATAACGCGACGACTGACAGAGACTGGGACGGACACTGAGACCGAGACTAGAGAGAGAGAGAGCGAGAAGTGAGACAACACAGTAAATGCGCTCGGCTTGCTACAAGTGGAATTGAAACATGAGAGTCGCCTTTGCCAGCCCGCAGCACACAACACAGCAGTGTGTTTAGAAGGCAATGAATGGACCGCCGTCGACGTTAACGTCGCAGTCGACGCACTTCCACAGTGGTTGATAATTAAACATTTTTTTGTGTATTTTTTGTTTTTTTTTTTGTTGGTTTGTGTTGCGAAAAAGAAAATGCATAATATTACGAATTAATCATTATAATGAGCAACGTTTAGCAGCAGCACACACAGTGCCAACAGCATAATAATAATAAAGGTGGCGCCCATTTTTGCTCTGCTCTCCTGCCTTTTAATAACAGTTATTGCGCTTTCTTGCTGTAGCTGTTGTCTGTTTGTCTGTCACGCATCAGATCAGTCGACAGATGTGCGTCTGCTTGTGTGTGTGTGAGGGAGGGGGTTGCTTATATTTGAAACGGTTAAGGTTAATTTTGCTCGCATAGTGTGCACAAATATTATAATAGCAGCATTAGAACGGCAACAAGAACAAGTAAATCGCTGCTGCGCTGCTCTTGCTGTTGGTGTGTCTTTTTCTTATGCTGCTTCGCTGAAGGTTTTTATGACGACGTCAACCACACAGTTGGACCTCTGTTCGGGTCAAAGCGACGTCAACGTAGAGCGTCAACGCCAGCAGCAAAAGGCTGTGTGCGTGTTGTGTGCGTGTGTTGCCTGTGTGTGTGTGTGTGTCTGTTTGAGGGTGTGAGCTGAGCTCAGCGCGCGCCAACAACAACAATAGAAATAACAGCTAGCTGGCGTTGGCAATATGATTCGAGCATTTATCGTTGACGACAACGTTGCGACGTCAACCGCGTCGACGCGCTGCCAATGAAAAGGTGCGCTGAGCGTGAGTATGTGAACAGTGGGAGGCAGAAGAGAGGAGTGGGAGAGGGGGAACAAAACGACTGCTGCTGTTGATATTTTTTCTTTATTTTTTTTCTTCTTTTTTTGCGCTAACTTGACGTGTAGATGTATGTATGTATAAGTATATATTTTTTATTTTTCGACCATAGCGAATGACGCCGCTGCTGCTGCTGACTCGATGCTGGCCGACTCACACACCTCTTCCTCTTCCTCTTCTACAAAACTGAGTGACTGCCTTTGACCAACTTGCCCTCGTCCCCCCTCGCACTCCCCCTCCTCTTCCTATCCTTGCTTTCAATATTTGTAACTGACAGAGTATAACAAATGTGAAATTCTTTTTATTGTTTGCTCGCCGCCCATCGTCGCCGCTGGCGTCACTGCACGTCAATACCCCTCTCTCTCTCTCCTACCATCCATCACTGAATTTTCTTGTTTGTTTTTTTTTTCGCTTTTTTTGTGCTCTTGATTATCTCTAAGCTCAATTGCCAGTTGGATTGTCAGCATGTTTTTTTCCGTCTGTATGTGTGTGTGTCTTTGTGTGTGTATTTTTTGTTGTGTATCTTTGGCAAATGCCGACGCTTTTGTGTTATACACACAACATCAGCAACGACAACTGTGACAATAATCATTATTTGTTGGTGAGTTTTCTATGAGTGTCAAAACCTAATCACAAAAGCTTTTAACTATTATATTTGTTCTAATTAAAAATGATATTTTATTCGTTGATGTTGTTGTTGACAACATGCAAATAATTCTAGATTTAATTATTTACCAGCTTTTTTTGCATGTGCCATAGAAAAGTGAACGGTAAACGATATCGAGTGCAATATATGCATTAAGCTTTGAGTGCATATATAACAGTAGTTATGTATGTATGTGTGTGTGAGTTGCTTTGATTTATATTCGCTGCGCTCTATCTCCCTCTTGCCTTTGACGCGAATCAATTCCAGCCGTGGCGCTTTCTTGTTACATGTACACGCATCCATACACACATTCATACATACAAACATACATAAATATTTATTTATGTTCACTTGTTTGCGGCATTCGTTGATCATCTTTGGACTCGACGTACACGCACACACACACACATATGAAAACGCACACACACACATATATATATAATATACATATTTTGTAATTTTGCTGGCATTCTTGGGGATTTAGATTTAGGTACACGTTGCTGTTCTTGCCTTACTCTCTGCCTCTGCCTCTGCCTGTTATGCGTCGCGTCGCTGCCGTCGTCATTTGATTGTTGGCGGCTTTTTAACGCTCCGACAATTTCCAGTTCACTTTGACTTTGCCTTTTTTTTCTGTTGTATTTGTTGTTCTTCTCATTACTCAAGTTGACTCTTGCTGAGTGCAAGAAGAAAGGGAGGAGGAGTGCTGGAATTGATGGAGAGGAGTGGAGTGAATGAGAGCTGCTCATACATACGTATGTAACTCTTCTTTTTCTTCTCTGCCTCTGCTTGCTTGCTTGGTCTTCTGCTTCTGCTTCTTCTTCTTCGTGTTCGTGTTCGTTGGTGCGAGGTTATTGACTTAAGCAAACAACAGACAGAGACAGCGATAGAGCGAGCAAAGTTGCGTCGTCGACGTCGACGTCGCGATCTTCATTTCTTTGCGCGTCTTTGGTGGACTTCTTCTGTTTTATGCCCCATTTCTGCTGCAACGACGCCCGTCTGTGTTGTGCATCGTTCTTTTTGTGCCCAGACTGCAACTGCAACTGCGAAGGCGACTGTGCAGCAACAAGTACAGAATAGCAACAACAACGACATCAAAAAACTTTGCCCTCTTTCAATTTGAAGTATGCATGTGTTCGCTATGCGTGTGTATATGAATGTGTTTCTGTAATCTTACGTTCACACACCCTCCGTCTCTCTCTCCCTCTCTCTCTCTTTCTCTCTCTCTCTGTCTTTCTCTACTGAACTCTCTTCCTTCCTCCTATTTATGGATTGCATTTTTGACCATTTCGCCCATTAGCAGCAAGCAAAAGTCAAGCGTTAAATCAAAATATTAAGACAAAAGTCTGTTTATTAGTTTAATACGTCATTGCAGGTGTTTGAACATTATTTAGACATGTTTATTTTTGAAAGTAAACGTATTCAATTTATATTTGCCAAATATGTTGGTAAAGAAAATAAATGGCAATGGGAAGCGAAACAAAAGCAATTTCAAGATGTGTAGACAGAGAGAGAGAGGTAGAGTGTGAAAGAGAGTTTGAAAGTGAGAGAGACTGGCTCATTGTGCAGGCGTGACAATAATTATATTTTATTTCCAATAACAGTAGAGTACTTAGAGAGAGATTAAGTGCCGTTAAATTAATTGTTAAATTAATTAGTTGATTACTAATATACTCGTATCTGCATACATATTTATATTTGCTGCAACTATTTTATTTGTTAACACAAAATTGCTAACTTGTATCACACATTAACAGAGTTCTGAGTTCTGGAAGAGAACATCACTGCCAAAGAATGATTTCTGACTGACATCTTATATAAAAAATATATTTAAATAATATTAATACAACATAAATTTGGTAATAATATTAATAGGGAAGGTAAATATAAATCATAGAAATATATTTAAATAAGATTAATATAATTTAAATTTGGTAAAAATGTTTGAAAAATTCTTGTGCCAAATATTTTATGTGTATGTGTTAAGTAGCAGGGATTTTAGAAATTTGTAGTTTTAAATGTGCCCTTTTCTTTTTGTCTTTTTCTGTTTTGTTTTACTGTATACGAAGTCAGCTAGCTAATTCAGTTGCGGTTCTCGATGCTGCACAAAGAGTGAGATAAAAAAAAGAGAAGCCGGCAGATGATGGAGGATATGGAGAAGGAAGAGCATGAGATTTGGAATTAAATGAAATGGATTTTAGTGCAGCTCACAAGCTCGGAGATGTTGTTGCTCATTTTGTTGATGCTGCTTCTGTTGTTGTTGTTGTTGCTGCTGCTGGTGTTGTTGCTGACTCTTCGTCGTCCACTTGTTTTATTTCATTTTATTTTTTGTGTGTTGAACACATTACTATCAAGGATATCGGTAACCAGCAGCAGCTACGGGGTGGTGGCTCGTGCTGGTTGCGGGGGCAGCGCGGCTGTTTTGGGTCTGATGGCTGCGCGCGTTCAAGGAAATTGTGCAAAAAAAAATAAGGAAAAGGAAAAAGAACACACACATACACATAAAATGTAAACTCTGAACCGAAACGAGGCAGTGGCAGAGAGGCAGGGGGCCGGGTCAGGACAATGGGTTTGGGTCAGAGACAGAGTCGAAAGTCCCAGCCAAAGCCCTGGGCTGTCGCACGGTTTGGCGTGTGGCTTTGCCAAGGCGAGCAAGGAGCAAGGAGCCAGTACCCACACAGAGGAAGCGAAGCTCGCGCGCAAGGACACACATTGCGTGGGCGGCAGAATACAACACAAGTGTGTGGGGATGCGGATCGGGGGAGGGGTGTGGTGGCGGGCTAGGAGTAGGAAGAGTTGCCAGTAAAACGAACCCATACCGAACGAAAGGCAGCGCAGCGCAAAACTAAAATTGAAACTGGCAACGCCGAAAGGGGAAAAAGGCGAGCGAACACTGAGAACCAATGCAAACTGTGTATGTGTGTGTAAGTGTAAATGTGAATGCGACAGTGACAGCAGCGAACGACGCTGGCAGAGCGCGCTAGTAGTAATAACAATAACAACAACAGCAAACAAATGAATTTATGCGGACAACAGCAGAAGGAGAAGCAGCAGCAGCTTGCAGTCGTAGTTGGGTATTTATGTAACGGTAAAATAGTTGTAGTTGTAGTTGTTGCTGCTGGCAGGAGGCGGAATGCAATGGGAGAGGGAGAGAGAGTTGGTGGTGGAGATGGAAGTGGAATGCATGGAAAATGGCAGGCTCAAAGCGAAACGGGCTGAACGGGGACGACCCATAAATTAGAGTGACAGAAAGAGAGACAGCGAACGAAAGAAAGAGAGAGAGAGAGAGAGAGAGAGCGAGCGAGCGAGAGAGCACAAGGAGTACAAGGAACAGCAGAAACCGAAACGAGAGTAAGCAAAATGCAGCAGCAGCAGCAGTAGCCGCAGTAGCAGTGTGAGCGGCGCAGGCAGGAGCGGAATGCGGGTGTAAAACATTGACGTATTTGCCATTTGCAACAGGAGCAGAAGGCTCGCTGGTGTCTCCCTCTGTGTGTGTGTGTGTGTGTGTGTGTGTATCGCCTGCTGCTGCCCACTCAAACTGGAAACTCACAAGCGAGCTTCGGGGCTATAACAACAACAACAACAACATGCAAGAGTAGAGACAACGCGTAGTGCAAGTAGCACAGCAGCAGCATCTGTTCCAGGCCTGACAGCAGTTGGAGCAAGCACACAAACACAATACACACACACACACATATATATATATATATATATATATATATATACTGAGGAGAGACTGAGAGGGGGTTATTTGCAACATAAAGGTGAGGGTGCACAGTTCGCGTGGTTATGGGCATATAGGGGATGGAGTGGGGTGTTGAATTGTACAGCATGTGTGCATATGTGTGAGAGTGTGTGGTGTGTGTTGTTCGACTCTTTGTGGCTGCACTGAATGCACCCAAATGTTATTGCCCCCCCCCCCCCCCCCCCCACCCGCTCACAACCCCTCTCACTGTCATTGTTGTTAACATTTCAGCCAATGCAATATGCGAGTGGTAAACAGGGGTGGCTGGCAAGGGACACACTATTGGACATGTTGCATTATAAGTGTACATAAATACACACACACAGACACACGCACACCGATACACATCTACATATATATGCACAACATGTGTGGTAATCCACACACACACTTCGCATCGTATCTCTAATCGCACATAAACAAAAGTTGGTAGGCGCTCTAAGCCCAAGGATGATTCCAGGGCTGCTTGATTAGAGCATCATATTTGCCACTCAAATTCTAAGAGTTTCTGCAATGTGTCAAGAAGTAGCAGGCTCCTTAAATATTTACCACACAAACAGCTTATAAGCTATTATAAAAGCCATAAAATAGATTAAAGCTTATTCTTTAAGTAAACACACTTTTAATTTCATATAAATAAAGACAAAAACACAAGTGAGAATATTGTTGTCTGGCCGTAAAGGCAACTGCACAATAAACAATGATAAACAATGGGACTACCTTTAAAACATTGTGAGTTAAAGGATTGAACAACTTTCTCTGGAGCGAGAGTTAACGGGAGCAAGCAGAAATGTATCTTTTTTACATTTGGTAACTGTAGCTCAATAAATGTAGAGATCCATAGGTGGCCAGGAAAAATGCATAAGTAGGAAAGACACAAATCAACCGCATTTCTAGTCTCCAAGTTTGATTGCTGGTTTAGTGAACTCTTAAATGTTCTTGAACAGAACTAAGCTACCCTCTCTGCGAGGGTATACTGTTGCATATTATACGGCAGAACTAATGATAATAATATATATGAAATAAATCACATTTCCCGAATCCACCTCCCCCTCCTCCCACCATTAACCCAACCCTTTGTTGACTATGCACGCAAAAAGCTTTCAAATGTGGCGATTTGATTTCATTAGACAACAAATACAATTAAAATGCTTGTTTCGCATGTAATCTAATATAGACAAATTTAAGTGTGTATACATTTGTCTGACTGCGACTGTGTTTGTGTGTCTGTGTGAGAGAGAGTACAAACAGAACGACAGACAATTTGATCAAAACGAACATTTAATTAATGCTCAAATCGGATTATCCAACAAAGGGATACAGAGGATAAAGAGCTCGCAGGCGAAGGATTTTCTTTAATTGGTACCAGTTGTCTGTCTGTCTTCCTCTGCCTGTGCCCCAAGAGAAAGAAGAGTGGAAAAAGCCGAAAACTAACTTAATGGCTACAAATAGCAACAATTTAATGTACATTTTTATTTAAAACGGTGTTGCAAAAATTTAATGCGCTGTTTTTAACAAGCACTTTAATACTTACAACAAAATGTGGCAGTTTTAATGTTGACAAACAAAACTCTACTAGAGTATTCTAACTTTATTGTTATTTTTCCTTCTTTTTTTCTGAAAGACCACAAAATCTAGAATATACTGCGCTACTTTATCACTTGCATTCCCAGAAATGTCTAACTTATTTTATTTCTAAAGCCAAAAAATCAAAAACACACTTTCTGCGCTCGTTTATCATTTGTATTCGCAGGAATTTTATTTTTCAATGAATCAGCTAAAAGTGATGAACATACGAGGTGTGTTCAAAAAGTATCGCGAATTTTGAATTTTCGCGGGTTACGTATAATCGAATTTCGATTTTTTTGTAGCGTTATGTTGGTACTCATGTCTCTCACTTATGCCGACAAGCTCGGCCATTTTGAATGTTGAAATTGGCTTTTGCACCACGATAACGCCCCTGCTCACACATCGTTGCTTGTGCGCGACTTTTTGGCCAAAAGCAACACACTAATGATGCCGCAGCCACCGTATTCCCCAGATCTGGCCCCCTGTGACTTTTTCTTGTTCCCTAAACTGAAGAGGCCCATGAAAGGACGACGTTACGCTACGCTTGACGAGATAAAGACGGGATCGAAGGAGCTGAACAAGATAAAAAAAAAAGATTTTTTGAAGTGCTTCGAAGATTGGAAAAACCGTTGGCACAAGTGTATAATATCTCATGGCGATTACTTTGAAGGGGACAAAATAGATATTCATGAATAAATAAATAATATCTGAAAAACACAAAATTCGCGATACTTTTTGAACACACCTCGTATATTCCAACATGTCTGTTTCTTTCGCAGGATTTAACTTACCACAACATGGATCGATTGTCTCTTTAATCTGCTCTCCAATTGGAATGCTGATTCTTCAAAGCGTTTCTTCTTCCATTTGTTGTAGTTGTTGCTGCTGCTGTTGTTTATACGTAATTTTCATATTTTAACGATTAAATTTGTCGTTCTTCTTGTTATCTTTGTCGTTGCTGTTGTTGTTTTTTTTGTTTGTCGTTTGTATTGTTGTTTTTGTGCTTTTGTTTGTTTTACTGTGGTTCATTTGTGTGTTTGGATTTTCCTTTTTTGTTAGTGCTCATTCATTAACTTTTGAGGGGGTAATACTTTTCAAATTTGAATGATTTCATTTCGAATTTATTGCGGCTCTTTCTTGGCCTGGTTAAGACACACACACACACACACTCAAAGGCACACACAGACACAGTGGGGAGAATACACAGTATTTCTTCGGTTTTTTTTCTTTTTGGTTTTTTGGAATTATATTAATTGTTATAAATGATTGCTATTGGAATTTTTATGTGCGCGCTTTTCGTTGTTGCTTTTTATTTGAGAGGCTAAAATTAAGTACAAATGGAAGAAGAGAATGGGGAAACCCCCTGAGTAAATATCAAATAGATTAAGAAATAAATGCGATTTTAACTACTTGAATCTTAATTATACCCTTTATTCACATAAAAAGTAGATATCACGACACGAAATTCGCGTTCAGCTTATACTCTAATAATATATATATATTTCAATCTAAAATCAAGAAGTTTTTTTTTTTTAATTTGGGCGGTAGATTCTAATAGTCCCTTCCGAAGATTGCTAAATATAAAATATTCCATGGCCATACCCACTTTCGCCCATATCTCACAGTTATCAAGCACATTTTAAAACTAAATTTATTATTCAATGGTGGAGGCAGAGTATTCGACAGTCGTCAACGCTCGACTGTAACATTTCTCGTTTGTTTTAGTTTGCCCGCGACTCGCTAAAATTATAGCGTCAGCAATAACAACAAAAACAACAGTGATATCTATTTGCGATTGTGTAGAATAAACATTTGTCACTTAATATAAATATATACATATATATTAATGATATATTAATGTAAATGTTTCCCTTATTGTCTGGCAATTATTGCAAAGGCACGTTGAAACACACACACCCCGCCTGCCCCCGCACTTTAATAGTGAATCAACAAATGCAAACTCATCGGGTGGAAACTGATATTGCTGCTGCTGCTGCTGCTGGAAAAATGACAAATGCGCGCTGCACTGGAAAGAAGGCATCGATCAAATGGCGAAATGCCAGTCTGCTGTCCACTTTTGGAATGAGACAGAGAGAGAGAGAGAGAGAGAGAGAGAGAGAGAGAGAGCTGGAAATTAGAGCAGAAAATGTGCAAAAACAATAGATTCAAATTCAATGCAGATGCAATGAGAGTGTGTATGGGTGTATTGTGTGTGTGTGTGTGTGTGTGTGTGTGCACTGCGAGGGTGACTGACGCGAAGCGGCTTGGAAATATGTACATAAATAAAAGGCCAGAAAGCGGCGGCAAACAAATGACTAAAATTAAAGAAAAGAAAACATTCATCATGAATGCCTCAAAAATGTTCGAGTTTCATTTGAAGGGATGATGACGACGATTATTGTGATGATGAGAATGATGATGATGATGATGATAATGCGAAGCGCTGTGTGCAATGTGTGAGAGAGAGAATAATAGTGTGAGAAAAAGGTAAAGTCCAAGGAAAAAAATATTTAAAAAAAATTACGAGACGACCGCAACTGGAACTGCAACAACTACAGCATAGCAAACATGACGAATTCACATACATACACACACACAGGAAAAAACACATGAAACGACGGCAATAGCCACAATAAAAACCAACGAAATAAATTCAACAATATGAAAAAGAAACACGCTCCACAGGGGAACACAAGGAGCGAGAGAGAGAGAGAGAGAGAGAGAGAGACAAGCCATGGGTGAATGGGCTGCGAGAGGGGTGAGAAGAGGACGACAGGCCAAAGCAATCAGCGAGAAACGGGACGAAACCGCCACCAACGGCAACAGCGGCAGCAAAACTTGAACGACAAACCGACAGACAAGAGCGACAAACGCAGACGGCAACTTTTTACATACAAACAACAACGGCAGACAGACAGATGGGCGGACAAAACAAATGGACGGCGGCAGCAACAGCAGCAAACACAAACTCCCAACTAAATATCGAAATCGCAAATCCGCAACAAAAATTATTGTTTTTTAGAAACACAACACGAATGAGTGAATTCAACTAAACTGAATTGAACTGAGTTGAGTTGCGTTTTATAGGTATGAGTGGAATGGAATGAGTAGTTTAGTAGCGAAACTTAACTGGCCGACTGGTAAAATTCGGTCAGTTAGATGGAGATATGGAGAGAGAGAGAGAGAGAGAGTGGGTGAGCTGCAATGACATTCACGCACCTTTCAATTCTTTCTTTTGCAAGTTTTGCTCTGCACAGTGGAACAAAGCATGCAGTGTGCGATCGTCTGTCGGTGTACGACATATCTAAGCCAACAACAACACCAAAAACAATGGCAGCAGCGTCTGCGGGTCGTGTCATGCACATTTAGTACACACACACAAATATACATACACACACATGTACATACACAAAGGCATACACAAACTGAACTGGGCAAGCAGCAGCTACAATAACAAAATCAAGCAAGCAGCTAGCTAAGCAAAGCAAGCAAGCAACAAACAAGAAGAAGCATAAGAACAACAACAACAATCACAAGCACGACAGCGAGACATAAAATAAATGAGCGACGCTGCCGCGCAAACATGTCTCCAATGCTGTAGTTGCTGTTGTTACTGATGTTGTGGTTGTTGCTGTTGTTTCTCTTGTTGTTGTTGGTTGGTCTGCCATTGCCATGCCATTCGTTCGGCCATTCGTTGTTGTTCATTGCGCCGCTGCTTCAATTTCGTTTTTTTTTCTTCTCAACGTTGTTTCCTTCGTCGTAATTATTGATACATGAAAAATACAACAAAAAAAAATTAAGAAACGCCGACGCCGCTGCGACGTCGCTAAAGTTGACGCAATAAATCTTATTGGAGTTGCAATCGCCATTTATGTACATATGTCTGTTTGAATGTGCGTGTGTTTGTGTAGCTAATTATTGCATTGGTCAGTAACTCGTTTAAGCACTTAATAAGTAGATGGCTGAAGAAGCATAACGTAAAACTTGATTAGCTCCGCTATTTTTCACACAGTTAAATTCGTTGCTGTTTAGTTTTTTTTTGTTTTTGCTCTTCATCTGTCACATTTGATACATAGTTGTTGTTGTATATTATTCACCACTATTGGAATTTTACAGTTATTAATGGCAACTGTTAAGCACCAAGCAAAGTGACGTCGACGTCGACGCTGACTGCGAATAGCGGCGACACTTTGCTTTGCTCGCGTTTTTATTGATTTGACAATTTTTATGTGTGTGTGTGTGTGTATAACGAACGTGCAGCGGCGGCTTTAGATAACTGCAAATCGTACATATGCATATGTATGTACATATGTATGTGTATGTATATGTAACAATAGCAAATAGCGAACAGCATCTCGCAGTTTTAAATCCTTTTGCTAGTGACACAAGCCGCATCAGTGCGAGAGTGAGTGAGAGGGCATAGAGTTCACCACACACAAACGCACAACTGAACTGCCAAAAGAAAATACGGTGGCCAGGGTGCACACACACACATGCACTGAGAGAGACACAGACGCACACACACATGCGAGACAGACAGACAGAATTTGCTGTTTCTGTGCTCTGGCTCTGCTCTGCTCCTCCTCTGCTTTGGGCTCTGCTCGCTTGGCTGAATTCTCGCGCTGGCTTCGCTTTGGCTTTGGGCCCAAAACGATTTGGTTTTTGGGCATTTGTGTATCTGTATTTGTCGCACTTCCTGCATACACATTGTTGTTGTTGTTGTTGTATTTTTCTTTTCTTCAATTTCTTTGCAAATAATAAATATTGATAAATACACTTGAGATGGAAGATTATTTCTACATTTGCTGCTGTTGCTGTTGCTGCTACTGCTTGCTAACTTTTGCTCTTCTTCTTCACACACACAAACACTTAAACTTTCGCACATACATTTAATTTATTTGTGCGGCGCGCACAGTAAATTTTTTTTGTCGTAATTTTTCTTAGCTTTGCCCGCCGCCCGCTTTTAGCTTTTTGTTTTTTTTTTTTTCTTTTTGGATTTTTGGTTTAGCCTTAGCTGCTGCTCTGTTGTTGTGGCTTGCTTGCTTTTGCTTGCGCGACCGACGAGTTACCGAACTAAACTAACGAAACGACAAACGACACCAGCCAACAATCCAAGCCGAAGCGAAGCCAAGTGCGAAGCAGCAGCAGCAGTCGCAGCGACAGCGACGCCGGCAGCAGCGAGCGCGCTGATGGAGACAGCAACAACAATAACAACAACAACACATGCCATTGGCTTTTGTGGTGGGGTGGGGTGTGTGTGTATGTGAAGTGTGGTATAAAGATTGAGAAGGAGTAGAAGGAGGGAGGTGAATAAAATGACGATGACGACGGCGACGACGACTGCGACTGCGACGACGATTATATGAGAAAATTTATTCAACATTTAACGAACATGCTTGTTGTTGTTATTGCTGACTGCTGCTGCTGCTTTTTTGAAATTGTGGGCGCAGCAGCGCAGCGCAGCTAAGCGACAGGCAGACAGACAAAGGTGTCAGCCAGACGCTGGCGGTTGTCAGGGGCCAAAGTGGAAAGAAAGAAAGCCCCGGCAAAAGCAAAAACAAGAAGCAGAAACAAGCACACCAACATTCATTCCAGCAGCAGCAGCAGCAGAGCCATTTGTATTGTTTTCATTTCATTTGTTTTTTGTTTTTAAATACATTTTTTGGTTGTGCTGCTGCTGCTGCTGTTGCGGTCGTCCATTGAAGTGCTGGTAATTAAAATTGCTACAATAACTAAATCAAAATGAGCGGAAAAGGGCGCACAAGAAGAGAGCAGCTGCGAGAGTAAATGTGTGTTTTGGAGAGTGTATGCGTGTATATGTATGTGTTTATCTGTGTGCATGTGAAAAAGGGGCAAGTGATAACTTAAGCAAAACTGCAGCAAAAAAAAAGTAAGGAAAAAACACATAAAACATAAGGGCAAAGGGAAGTGCGAATGGAAGTGAAAAGCAAGCAAATGTTGTAAAATGTTGCGGCTTCTACTTGCATATATATGTGTGTGTGTGTGCATGTGTGTGTGAGTGTGCCTGTGCATGTGTGAGTGTGCGTGTGCGTGAGCAGTGTAACGTAATATAAATGAGGCTGGCTGGTTGCTAAAGGTGTTCGCTCCTACTGACAAAAGTCTGACTGTCTGTCGTTCAGTCGTCTCTCCGTCTTCTTCCTGCTGCTGTTGCCCCCATGTTGTTTTTGTTGTTGTCGCTGCCAAAAGTTTTTACTGCTGCGGCTGCTGCTGCTGCTCTTGGTGCGGAAGCAGCGATGCAAATTGTTGAATAATGTCAAGTAAAATTGCGCGCATTATAAATGGAAATGGGGAAAATGGATGTATTTGCGAAGGCATAAGAAGACAAAACAAGACAAGACATGCAACAGCATGCACAAACCAAAAGAGGCGTGGCGTGACGTGTGTGGGAGTGTTGAGAAAGGCATATTTATCCGTTTGTCTGTGTTCGTGTGTGTGTGTATTATAAATTTACATACACACATACATATAAGCATAGATCTGCATTTGGATGCCAATTGCAGGTGACGCAGATGACGACAACTAAGAGTCCTCTGGGCGAGAGAGCACAACTAGCAGATACTCTATTATATGCATTAATTATTATATATTATATTAAATCTATTGTAAAATGAAAAATAAAAGCGTGTTTAATAAGGAAATTCATTTTTGTTAATAACTTGTCAGTTTCTTTGCCGAACTTGATAAAATTTTTGTAGATGTATAATAATTGCCCCAGATATATTTCGTACTCACTAAGAAAGCTAAATCTTTAATATTGTAGCTTTTAGTGCTATAGGTAATCGATTTTTATCGATATAGTAAAAACGTACGAAGTTATCGATAGAATGAAATAAACTTGATCTGCGTAAGCTTTACGAGAAATATCTCTTCAAATATGAAGTCTCTAACGCCCGTTTGCTGCTGATCAGGATTATATATACATTATGAACTAGTAGTTGCTTCTTTTTCCTTTCTTTGTATATTCTTACAAAACTTGATTATACCCATTGGTTATACATAGTCTTGCATAACTTGATTATACCCATTTACAATGTTGCAGAGAGGCAAATGCAGAAAATGTGCTCGACAGTTTTGAATTTTAATCCGCGAGTAATTCATATTTCTAAAAATACTATACTTATATACTCGTATAGTTGATTCTAGACGGCAAACCATTAGATATATTCTTTTGATCAATTTTTTTGTGGGTCAATTAGAGAACGCTAATAGTTAGGGGAATACGGTTAGTATTTTTAATTGAGCTCTTTGATTTTTGACAGTTGTAAAGGGAATACCTTTATATAGTCAAAGCTGTCTGTCTGTCAGTCAGCGTAATATGCTCCGAATAAGGCTATTACCAACAACAGCAGCAATCACAACAAGAATGTGGCAACAACAAGCACTTTTGTTGCAATCATTGGCGTCAGCAACAACAACTAATGAAATACAAAATACAACAAAAACAGCTTTTGTAGACACACCGAAGACAACATACCCTAACAAACTGAAGTCCAACAACCAAAACAACTTTATTTAACACTTGAAATTGTAGTCCAATGTTTCCAAGGAGTTGCTGTGTTTTTTAAGTTAAATCATAAGAAAGAAACAAGTCCATTCAACAATAAACTGTATTTAAATCACTGAAAGAAAATGTTTCAATTTTTGCACTGCTTTAAAAACAAAACCAAAACAAAAAATAAAAGAGAACCAATATCTTGAAAACTTTTGAGGGTTATCAAGCGCAGAATGTTTGGTGGGACCTAAGGGAAACAATGAGAAGGACGACAACAACAACGATGGAAGCGCATAATGCAACAAAAGTGGGAGTGGGAAGGGTGTGGGGTGTGTGGCAGGAGCAAGCAGACAAAGGCACTGGCTGATGTCGAACATAGTTGGTTGCCAGGCTCGTTTGTTGAGTGAAGCAGCGCAGCAGAGGGGCGGGATGCATACACTGAGCGAAACACACAAATATGCAGAAACTGATAAGATAACTAGTAATAAAACCCTGCCTAATAAAATAATAATAATATGCTCTTGTTGATATATATATATCTATATATATATATAAACTAAGATACATTAAACATATTTAGAGATTGTTAGATATTTGAAATTTTAGTTAAAATATTTACCAAGCCTATCAAAAATAAGCAAATAATACTAATGGAATACTAAATTAAATCATATTTAATTCGAGTGTAGCAACAGGGCTCTGGCAGAGAGTTGTTGCTTCAACAGCGACAGCAGCAGTAAAACAACAACAACAACAACAATGTTGAATGAGCAAAAGGCGAGCGTGCCAACTACAACAACAAGGATTACAATTCAAACTTGCTCGTCAGCCAGCCAGCAGAGTTGCCAGCATGCCCAACTGCCTGCTTGGCCTGCCTGGCTGGCTGCCATTGCCGCCAGGCAAGCATGCTCAACTGACAAGTGAGTGAGACGGCAAAGGCAATAGTTAGAGCGAGAGAACAGAGGCAAGAAGGAGTAGAGAGAGAGAGAAAGAGAGAGAAAGAGAGAGAGAGAAAGGGAGAGAGAGGGGAGGAGAGGTGGGTTGTCGTCCAGAGGAGTCGAGTCGTGCGATGCCTTCTGTCGTGCCGTGCAGAAGGTGGCATTGCCAACAACAACAAAAACAACACTGGCTAAAGTTTTGCGATTCCTCTCTGCCGCTGTTGCTGCTTAGCTGCAGCTTCGGTCAGCAGCGGCAACAGAAGACGAAGTTGAATACTCATGCATACAAAAGAAAGAAAAAAACCTAAAAAAAATATATATAAAGGAAAAAAAACTGTGTGCGGAAGAAAAAATTTATATAGGTACGTGCGTGTCTCCCTCTTCGTATACGTGTGCGTGTGTATGTGTGCGTGTGTGTGAGTGAGCATTGGTCTTCGCCTGTCGACATTTTTCTGCGGCCGCCTGCAAAATAATGAAAAGGAACTGCGCCATCTCCTCTGCTCCTCTTTCTTCTGCTCTACTCTTTCTTCTCCTATCCTTTCCTTTCTTCAACACTGCTGCTTGCTCTGCTTGTTGTTCTGACTGCGTCGCGTAAAATAAATGAGAGCGGCCAAAAAGCAGCAGCCAAAAGCAAAGCAAAGCAAAGCAGAGCAGCACAGTGGAAAGCCAACACATAAAACAAGCAAAGGGTGTTCCAGAAGAATGTGCACTAGCGAGATACCCTGTAAGTACATTTATCCAATACACTTCCAGTGAGCAACTGCTAAAGGGTTATACAAATTAAAAAGCAATAATGCTTTATTTATTTATCTCTTAGTGTCTTTTTCCCAACCTCTAATAATATTACTATATGTGTTAGATTAATGTTACTATTTGTGGTACGTATTTTATATTTAGATCAGTTTTTTTATTATCAATATCGGTATATTTCATTAAAAATTTCAAGTACAAATTTAAACTTTTTAAATAAATTCTCTACGAATTTCTACAAGTCGACATGTTTGTTGTGCTTTCAGCTATTTCTATAAATTCAACTTAGAGAAGTATGACTGTAATTATGTAAACCATGCTACCCCACATACTTAGTGTATACAGGGTATATCAAGCGAGGGTTTTGCTTTTGTTAATTCTCATCAGAGTTGAGTAGCAAATGAGTGCAACTGAGGTTAAAGGATAGAGATAGAGTGAAGGCGTCAGACACTGGAGAGGGAGGCAGACAATAAGAGAGTCAGAGTCGCTGTTCGGTGAATTTCCTCAAAGTCCAACTAATTGGCAAGCATGTGGCAAGCGTGGCAGGCAGCAACTTGCAACCAACTAGCTGATTGCTACCAGCCTGGGCGGCTTTGCTGCATTGCGTCTCAGCATTTAACTCAGTGTGGCAAGGACATCATCCACATCTAATCTAAATCTGAATAAATAATTCATAATGCAACTGCGACTGTCACATTTTCCCAGCATTTTCCAGCTTTGCACTTGTCTTTGATGAATTTATCCTTTTTATGTTGCAGAAAGAGTATTATGATGAAGGAGATATCTTTGACTCCATAAATTAAACAACAAGAAGAATCTGTTGATTATGAAGAATCTGGTGATTATATAATTTATGATTGAATTTAGAAGTCAGCAGTTTGAATTCAGTCTGTAAAGCTTTTTAACTTCACACCGAAATTGGAATTTCTGTATTATACAGTTTCTATACGAGGTGTGTTCAAAAAGTATCGCGAATTTTGAATTTTCGCGGGTTACGTATAATCGAATTTCGATTTTTTTGTAGCGTTATGTTGGTACTCATGTCTCTCACTTATGCCGACAAGCTCGGCCATTTTGAATGTTGAAATTGGCTTTTGCACCACGATAACGCCCCTGCTCACACATCGTTGCTTGTGCGCGACTTTTTGGTCAAAAACAACACACTAATGATGCCGCAGCCACCGTATTCCCCAGATCTGGCCCCCTGTGACTTTTTCTTGTTCCCTAAACTGAAGAGGCCCATGAAAGGACGACGTTACGCTACGCTTGACGAGATAAAGACGGGATCGAAGGAGGAGCTGAACAAGATAAACAAAATGATTTTTTGAAGTGCTTCGAAGATTGTAAAAACCGTTGGCACAAGTGTATAATATCTCATTGGGATTACTTTGAAGGGGACAAAATAGATATTCATGAATAAATAAATAATATCTGAAAAAACACAAAATTCGCGATACTTTTTGAACACACCTTGTTCACCTTGTTATAGTGATTTACGAGTATATATAATACAGTTTACTATAGCATCGTTGCCCTGTTTGAAGTCTTAGTCAAGTTCTGTGAGTGGCTTATTGTTTTTAGATTGTCTTGGGAACCAAGTTTACCAGCTGCATATGTCACATCTCTCATCTGGAGACGGAATGAAGTCACTTTTGTTGCATGCCACGACACTTATTCGCCTTGACTGAAATAAGTACCTTAAATGTTTTTTTTACTGTTGCTTATGCTTGGTTTTTAATAGCTTGATCGCTCAGCATATTCAAGTTGAATTTAATTAATTATCGAGTGGGGGTTTTTTTTTGTTTCTAGCTCAAATGGGTGAATCACCTAACACTGCTCCCCACATAACACCTCCCCCATCAACACCCCCTCAAATCCAAAGCAAGTCATGCAATTTACAACAATTTCCGCAAATAGATACAAAATGTTGAATATATATTTATATATTTATATATATATATATATATATATATATGCATGTATCTAATGCAACTACAAGCAAAAAGAGGCAGGGGTGGGAAGGGGAGGTGGAGGGAGATTTGCATATATATATGGTGACAAATGTACACAGTTCGGTTGCTCGGCATCCCAGTTGTGTTGTGCGTTTAATTTGCACAAGGGCAAGGAAGAAAACGCAAGCTGCGCACCAGATACAAGTGGCAAGACGTAAGTTGCAACTTGCACACAGTTGCAGATACGCACAGAGGCAAACAGCCAGCAGAAGAAGAAGAAGGCCAAGATGGAGGTGTGGCAATGCTTGTAGCATGCAAACACAAGATACGCATGCAGCATATGCCACTTCTAGATACATGCAACACGCACACGAGCGAGAGGGCAACAGCAATTCGTTAAATTCGTTGGGATAACAGCCCCCTTATGGCAAAGCCACATCGCAGTCACAGTCACAATCACAGTTAGAGTCACAGTCGGGTCACAGTCACAATCACAATTCATGTCACAGTTACTTTCGCCAGTTGCGCCCTGTGGCAATAAGCAGGAGGCTCCAGCAATCGCCTGCTACACAGCAAGAAATGAACTTTCTCATCTTCAATAAGCAAAGATTTTCCTGCGAAATACATATTTACGAGCAGCATTAACTTCAACTATTTTGATGGCATTTAAAATTATATTGAAAACCTTGTTTTTTAAATGTGAACAGCTTACAACTCGTAATTATACATGAAATAAGTAAAAACTCATTAATTCTAGCATAAATTTCAGAGATTAAAAATATTTTCAGACTGGATGCAAACTGCCGTTATCTAAATATCACTATAAATGAATAAGCAATTGATGCTAGCTATGAAAGCTGCTCCCGAATATACATATATATATATATCAAAGATGTCTACTTCAATGCGACCAATTATAAAGCGATTTGCAAGCGCATAATGACAAGTTGTGAATTGTGTTTAATACAATTAACACATTTCTTGATTACATGCATTTTTCACTGTGTAACAAGCTTACACACACCCACCCTCACCCTCGCACTCACACACACACACACACATGCAGCGGTTTACACTAGCCCAGTTGTCATGCCCATATAATGAAGTACATATAGTTAAGGCTTTGGGGTTGCTCTCCTCGCCTCACCTCGCCCGGAAAACCCTCTTCGCTGCTCTCCTCGCTCTTCTTTCATTTTTCCGTTTTCGCTCACTCGCACGCCTGGTACCAGAGTCAGGCAATCGCGTGTCCAACCAACAACAACAGCAGCAGCAATAGGAACACAAATTTCAACAAGCCGCAAACGCGTCATCCGACCAGAAACAACAACTACAACAAGAAGAACAATAGCCAAGGGAATAACAAGAACAGTTTTGGTTTGCTTTTGTCGTCTTTTTCTTTGCCCAAAATGTGGGCAGCAGCAGTAGAAGCAGCAACGAGTGGGAACAGGGCTAGAAAAATCAGCACATCTCAATATGAAATTGCTGCAAATGTTTTACTCAAGTTCATAAATATTTCAAAAATATTACACATATCTATGAAATTCCAACACACAGAAAAAAAAGAAAGGAAGTGACAGAGAGAGAGAGGCGGAGACAGAGAGTGAGCGAGAGGCAACCAACGAAACAAATGAAATCCAATTAAATCAAGCTAATTAAAAATGTTTTTGTAAGCCACAACAAAACACACACAAGACCAACAACAACAAGACAGAAAAGAAATCAACAGCAACATTTCTGGTGCAGAAACCTAAAAACGAAATGTTCAAAATCAAATGAAATATTGTTTACCGTTAAAAGTGACGCCGGCTGAGGCGGCGGTCGTCGGACACGTTACAAATGAGCACCCAACGAAACAATTTGTGCCACACACACACACATATATATATATATATATATATATATATAGAGAGAGGGAGAGTGGGTGGAAGGGAGGGCTTATAATTTGGGGACTTGAAACAATTCGCACTCATCTTTCGCATTTGCACGGCATAAATTCAATTACAACCAATATTTCCAAAGCATTGCCAACAACAACAAATACATCAACAGCCAGCAAGAAATTCAATTTTCTGTTATCCATCGATTCTATCTATCCATCTGTCCGTCCACCTGCCTGCTTGCCTCTATATTTGTGTCCCTCTTTTGCTGCTGTCTCCTTCTGTCGCACATTTAGCGTGTGATTTTTTGCACTTTTCGCTTGCAATTCAAATGTGCCCTTGCCTGTGTGTGTGTGTGTGTGAGTGCGCCCAAAACAAATAAAACGTGTGTGCCTGGTGCCATTACAATACACCTTCACCTCCACCTCCACCACACCCAACTCTTGCTTTTTGCTTTTGCACCTACTTCTCAATTCGTACTCAAACCCAACATATCCAATTAGTGGGCAGCCCCAACTGACATCAGTCAGCGCTAGTTTCGATTCTCATTCTCATTCTCATTTTTCCACAACAGCAACAGCGACAAAAGTGTTCGGTTTGGATTTTATAGCCTCTCGATCTGCTACTGTTAACTCTTGTTCTTGTTGTTGTCGCTGTTACCGTCTGCATTCGGCATTTAGTGTTGTCGTTGTTGTTGTATGCCGAACTCTTCGCTTACGCTTATCTGCCATTAAACGACGCGTCGCCGTCGTCGTTGTTGCTGTCGCAGTCTCAGTCGCTACTGCTGTTTTCTGTTCGCTGCGCTTCACTTTGCTCTGCTTTGCTTTTGGGTTTTGCTTTAGTTTGGCACATTCGTCGTTTCAATTTCGGTCGCCACCCGATGCCCGTCGCAAATATTCCCGTTCCCATTTCGTACCCGCCGCGCATCTCACGACTTTTTGGAGCGCCCCAAGGTGCAACATTGGCAACGGGCCTGGCCAAACCAGACACGCCGTGAAACAAATGCCAACCACACACTCGCATCGCATTTAAGCTGTCTCACTCACACTCACACACACACACACATGCATACATATACAGATCTGGTGGCGTTTGCCTCTGCCTGTGTCGCCACCTGCCGTTTTGGGGGCGCAGCATTTGTCGCCATTTATTTACACGATTAGAAATCGATTTTATGCGTTTGGATAATATTTCAAATGTACAACAAATGGTCATGTATATATATATGTATGTGTGTGTGTGTGTGTTATGTGCGCCATTAAAATGATTTATGTCAAGTTTATCAGCAAAAGAGGGTTGCGAAATCGATTTGTGTGTGTGCGTGCGAGTGTGTGTGTTAAGACAACCCCAATGCAAACATTTCCAGCCAAGTGAAACCAACTTAACACACTATACTAACAAAAAATAAAACAAACACACATTATAAACTATTATTAATTAGCATAGGCTGCAATTGCGGCTAATTAGCGCAAGCAGCGAACCGTTAACTTGACAAGATAATAATATACAATATATTTACATATACAATTGCACCAACTAACTAATGCTCAAGTACAATCGAAAAGCTTAAGACATAAACACAAATTAAGCTCCCACTATTTCTTTTTTGCTTTGCTTTTTTGCTTTTCACACACACACAAATACACAAACAGGCACACATACGCACAAGTAAAAGCTAATTGATTAATAACATTCGAGTTGAAAAAGCTTAGTCAAAGGTAAATGACTAAAATGTCCAACAATAACTAGCAAACAGTGAAGCGTACTCGCTTCTCCAGCCAGAGAGAGACAGACTGCTAGAGAGAGCGAGCAAGCAAAACACAGTGTGGGGGAACTGCGAGATTGGACCGTAAAAGAAGCGAACAAAAAAAAAAAGATGGCAAACAAAGCGCAAATAAAATAAAATCCAAATTCAATCCACTTGGCGGCGGCGATGCTGCTGCTGCTGTCTGTCCGGCATAGGCCGAATACTAGCTAGCACATAACACCAAACTACCACACACACACACACCCACACTGCCAATTTATACACACACACACACACACACACACACACACACACACACACACACACACACACAACTTGAATAACAACAGCAATTCGTGAGCAAATCTCAAATAAAAGCAAGCAGAGTCAATGACGCTTCGCTGCCGCAGTCGCCGCTCGTCTGTGTTGATGGATTGTGCTACACATACATACACATACACACACACACACACATATACATAGCTACGGGCCGAGAAAAATACAATCCAGTGGAATCGTTTGGCCGGTGACTCTTTCGGCTTGTCTTCTGTTCCTTGTTATTTGCTGCCCTCCCGCCCTCCTTCCCTCTCTCACTCTTTCTCTCTGACAATCAACGAGTGCACATGTATGCATGTGTATGTGTATGTGTGTGAGTCGTGTGCCACTGCTCATGGCGTTCACTGTCCCTGAGTCCGACACCAAAAAAAAAAGATGCAGAACAAAAAAAAGTTACATACCCTGCGGAACGAAACGAAATGAAATGGCAGGCAGAACTTTTTTCTTTTTGTTTTTTGCTTGCTGCCGCTTGCTGGCTGATGCTGTTCTTCTTTTTTCTTTGATATTTTATTTCGTACATTTTTTGTACTGTATTGTTTGCAGCGTTTGATGTGTGTTGTGTGCGTGTGTTTGTGTCTTTAGTTGGAATTGGCACTCAGCTCACTTCTTAGATTCCAACATCAACTTTAAAAGCGTTTCAATTGCATCTCGTTCCACCCTGCCATGAGTTTTGTTTTGCGTGCTTTCAACTCGCATCTCATCAAACATACCCCACCCCTTCCCAACCACATGAAAATAGCAAACCGGTAAAAAAAAAAGTGAATTCGAATACAAATTGTGCGTAACACCCCACATTTTGGGGTAAAATTTGACGAGCAATGCGGCCGTGTAGCCAGTTTTCATCTAAATGCTTACATGTGTCAAGTAAAACGCCGCTGCTGCTGCGACGTCAACGACGACTGCTGCTGCTGCTGTTGCTTACTGCTGGTCTTTTTTTGCTGCGCACATTCGTATCGCGTTTTGCTTCTCACACACATAAAATTTGGCGATTGTGTAGCTTTTGGCTTGCCTGCAATTTCCAATTGATTTTCATCGCTTTTCCCTTTTCTTTTTTATATTTTTTGCAAGCAATTTTATACGCTCAACTCACTTATTCCGCTTGTATCGCACACACACACAAATATATACCCGCACACATACACAAACACACCGATGCGGGGCAATAATTTTCGCCGTGGGCGTTTTTCTTCTTTTGCTTTTTGCTTCTTGACTTTTTCAAAAATTTGTATTCTCAGCCACACAACTGTCACAAAGTGCAGCCGCCCACAATGCTAAATATGCAAGTTTTCACTAAACACACACAGACACACACATATGCATACATAGTTTGTATTTGAAAATGCTTACAATTGCAACAAATGCCACTTTGCACACACTTTTCACTCACGCTGGGCTAAATACGCGCGTGAACCGCACGACAACCGAAACGAAAATGAGTCCAAATGCCATGAAACGCAGTGGAATTGAAAGCGTCGCACCTCCGACGTTGGCAGCGCAGCGCGCACTTATGCTCAAGAGAGCGCTGACTAAGCTCAGTTTGAGCGCAACTCGACTCAAAAAAAAAACTCATCTCAGCGGGCAATTTAGAACTCTTGAGTGTGTTTGCCAACTGAGCGTTATTTCAACATGCTGCTGCTGCGTGAGTGGAAATCGTCTGGGAGTTTTTTGTTGTTCTTTTTTTTTATTATCTCTGATGTTTGAATACTAATTAAGTCTTTAATATAAACAAATCTTTAATTATTGTGAAGGGTTTACGCTTTGACTAAACCAAATATTGAAATATGAATACCCTGCAGTAAAATGTCCATTTAATGAGCACTTTCGACTAAAATTTGTATACACTGCCAAAAAAATACAACATATTTGAATTGTTTTTGGTGTTTTATTTTTTTAAAATATAATATTATGTCGATCTTACAGTTTTCAGTGACGAGAAGGTGTTTAAGACTTAAAAGTTAAAGGTCAATGGATGCACCGCAAAGTAACCTTTGCTCTTTGCCACCTGCGTGGAGAGGCGCAACAGATTGTTGTCATTATTCACATAGTTGCCGTTGAACACATCCGTGGCGAGTCTGAGGACATCGTCGCGTCCCTGTGTGCAGATCGCCGAGGCAGTCAACAACTCGTGATCCGCCAGTGGCAAGCCAATGCAATACGAGCGCGAGGCACGTGCCACACTCGCCCACATCGCATAAACGATGCTCGCAATATTCGCCACACGTTGCAACTCAATTTGACGCTCGACAACGGCATTGCCATGCCGCGTGAACATCAAATCCACGGCCATGTGCAGCCGGGCAATCGAATGCTCGATGCACTGGGCAGCTGGCTCCAGCGTGGGATGCACATTCTCCGCCAGCAGCATGCCCGTCTTGGGGCTCTCCAGGCTCGATCGGCCCATGAATTTGCCAAGGATGTGGCCCGGATGGAAGAGCGGATTCCGTGATTTCCTCACGCCCTCATTCATCCTTTGCTGCAGCGCGTATTTATTACTTGATTATTTTGTTTATTTATTTGATGGCACCTCAGGCGGAACTCACCCCGGCATGTTGCAGGCCCGTCAGTGCAATGAATATGCTCAGCGTGCTCAGCGATTCACCCTGGCTGCACAGCTGGATGGTGTCGCGCAGCGCCAGCTCCGCCGGCTCGCCCTGGTGCAGACCACGCGGTCCCAGCACACCCGGGCTCTGTGTGGCGATCGCGTGCAACTGCTGCAGCGTGTAGTACTTGGTGATCGCACTCTCCAGCGTCACATCCTGGCCGAGGAACTCGTCCAGCAGCCCAGCGCTCAGATACAGCATGCTCTCCATGGCATAGATCGAGCACATCGCCTGCGACAGGTTCGCACGCGTCAACTCCAAATCCCTGCAAGAATTCAGCATTTAACATAAAAAATATATTTTTAAATTACTTTTTTCTTCAATTCTAGTTTCAAGCAAGTTTCTTGAAATTCCGAAAAATAACATTTGAAAACAACATTTCAAAACAATTTCCTTCTTGCAACAAATGCAAATAGTTTTTGAATCATCAAATTTATTACTTGAATTTCAATTTTTACTATTTAAATTTGATTTGAAATTGTAACAAGACTTGTAATAATTGAATATAATTTTATTTCGACTTCAAATTATATAAATAGTTGAAATAATTCGCCATTATTTATAATATTAAAGTTCTCAATTTCAGACTTTCAGTTTGAATTTAAGCAAGAAATGATCGATTTAAAGATTTAAAAAAAAAATTCTTAAAAGGTACAAAATATAAAGAATTATTTAAACTTGATAGAAAAATGTTTAAGCCTCTTTGTAATTGAAGTTTCAACAACTTTAACCCGACTCTAATTGAATGTATTAAGCGCATTTCTCTGAGTGTATTTTAAGCAGGATTTTCAGTAAATGATCAAATAAGGATTAAAGATTAGTTGAGTATTTTGAGACGTTTCTGATCTTAATAGCAGTCATTGCAATTTGAGGCACTCACTTGATTTGGACGCCACATTGTGTGGTATCCACACTGAATGTGGTCAGCTGTTGGAGCAGCCTCTTGGCCAGAGCGATGCCTGATTGGGTGGTTCTCAGGCGGGAGGAGCGCACCAAATGCTCCGAATACCGATTGCCCTCGTGGGCTAAGCCAAGGATCTGATCCTGTCGCAGCTGCACCTTGTCAAAGTGCAGACGACGCATTGGCGCCTCCCGGCAACCAAATGTGGCATGCAGCTCACCCAACTTAACGCCCTGCTGCTGTGAATCGACCAGGAAGAAGGTGGAGCCCCTGCCAATGTTGCCGGGCACATTCAGTTGCTGGGTCTGGGCGAGCACGAGGAACAGCTGACGTGTGCCCACCGGAGCAGTGACCACGAAGGCCTTCTCCCCGCTTAGTGACCAGGCGCCTGTGGCGGTATCATAGATGGCCTGGGTGCCAAAGAAATCATCCTCTGGCGGCGCATACTCAAAGATCGCATCCGTTGCAATCACTTGGCCCGTGGCCAGCGATGGCAAGTAGCGTTGCTTCTGCTCCTCGCTGCCCAATTCTCGCAGCATATCGACAACAATTCGATGCGATTGTAGGCCAAGTGCCAGGCTTGTGTGTCCCGCTTCTGGCTCACTGGCCATGAGGCTCGCGCTCCAATTGTAGCCCCTGCCATCGTATTCCAACGGCACATTCAATCCGTAGAGTCCCAGCTGAGTGAGGCTCTCCAATTGGGACTGCGACTGCGACTGCGATTGCTGCTCGGCAAAGTAATTGTTGAGTGGCAACAGTGCATTCTTCAGCTGTGACATCTCCTCGCGTGCAATCACCTCCGGATATCCGAGCAGCTCCCTGTCCGTAATGCCCACAAAGAAGTTCTTCACGAGTGGTTCACGTGCCGGCAACTCCGGCTGCGACGCCTCTGTTGCTGCCTCCGTTGCCTGTTGTTGCTCATCGCGTTGATTGAGGCTGCTACTGCTGCTGCTGCTACTGCTGCTCGCTGCACGTTTTGATAGATAGTTTCCGCGTTGGGTGCGACTCTGATTTAGTAGGCGGACAGCACGCGAAATTAAATTGTAGCGCATCGTGAATTAGGTAACAGTGTTTTAGTCGACTCTCTGCTGCCAACTGATATCAACGTAATCAGCTGTCGGCCGTGTGGGCACTCCAATAACTTTAACATTCACTCAAAAATGTTATTAACAGAGAGCTATCATTTCGATTCAAACGAATGTGTCTAAGAATCCACTTACTACTGGCTTTTCTAAAAATATAAGCAACAATAACTGCAGATCTCTGCTGGATATTATAAATTTCCTATTCAAAGCGGAAAAGTGGACTTTCTGCTGTTAATTGCTATTAACACAATCAGCTGACAGCTCGGTGTATGGTCACTCTAAAAACGTTAACATTTACTCAAAATGTTATGAACAGCGCGCAATGTTTGGATTCAAAAGAATATCAATGAGAATTTTCTAATTGCACGTTTTATACTTAATAAAACCAGTATTCATTGCCGATTTTAACTGGCTGTATTAACGCGACTAGTACAAAGAACAAAAACCTTCTGTTTCATTAACAGGATTAAGAGTCCTGTCGACAATTTGTATTATTTTTTTGTTTGTATTATATATCCGTTTGCCACTTGGAAAGAATTTTAATAGTTAACTTATTCTACACACGTAAAATAAAAACAATTTTTGTTTAATTGTTGGATTAAAAACACAAAAACACTTTATTTTGAATCATTTTGTATATTGGTGTTATATAATTGCTATTGACTGGGCACATTAAGCTCTCTACTTAAAAACAGTTAAACAAATAAAGGATTGTTTTTGTTTTTGTTTTTCTTATTCTTGTTTTGTTGTTTAGTGTGTGATCTCTTTGCTTTATTATTATTATTATTAATTTTTTGTTCTTTGCAGTTTCTGTTTTTATTAGTTGTTTCACTTTTGTTAGGTGTGTGGAACTTATTTTTGTTGTTGTTGTTGGTTTTTATTCAGTATTTTGTATACCAGCTAGATTTGAAAAATTTGTTAATAGCGGTAATCGAGTTATACAAGTACAGTTATAGTCAGGTATCAATGGAAATAAGAGTTTTAGTTATTAGAATTTAACACAGACATAATTATGTACACACTGAGGGGCATGCACTCTACATTCATGTATATATATATAGATATATATATACATATTTATCTATATATATTCATGTATCTTCAGCGTTTATTTATTGAAGTACAGTTGTGTGTGCTTGAAAGCTGTTTCAACTTGAACAAAAAAATGATGTTCAATAATTTCCACTGGACTTCAAACCGACAAAACAAACAGAAAGAAAAAGAATAAATATTTAATGTATTGCAAACATTTTCGAGCACTTATTGCAAACAAAACTAATTATTGTGTAAATTGCATTTGTTGTTGTTGTTACAGAAAAAAAAGAACAAAATCGTTGAATTGTATTTAACTAAAAACCTACTACAAATAATCATAGAGAAATAGCTGCTCCATTCTGATCCTCAACATCATCGTCATCACCATCAAAGCAGCTCATATCGTATCACAGGCACGCTTTAAAAAACACTCAGTGCACAAAAGAAAGGAAAAACCAAATTCATAATTTGACAACTGGCAAATGCATTGAGAATTACCAATTGTCAATTGGACAAAAATTACACTTTTAGATCACACACTACTAACGCTAACAACAACGATCGATATGAGCTGGCCAAGACACACACACACAATACCACACACACACACACACACACAGGCACACACACACTCGCAATCACACACGCACTTTTCAATACACCGCGTTCTCTCTGCACTTTCTGTCTTAACTCGCATTCTTTTCTCAAATATTATCAGCTAAATTTGTTGCATTTTTACATAAATATATACGTATTTAGATACTTTGATATACTCTTTTGAGCCGTTCTTCAAAAGGCATTTTCATTGAGCGCCCGAATAATATTTCAAATTCAATTCAAATTTTGAGCGCGTATTGCGTGATTTAGCTTTAAATAAAAATAGTGTTCTTTTGTAGTGAAACATTTAAAAATTCAGTCAAACAATCATGAAACAAATTTAATCTTTAGAAAAAAAAAGATTTAAAAAAAAGAAACAAAAATAATAAAATAGTTGCACTTTTAGAAACGGTTCATGATTCTTTCAACTATTATTATTATATGTGAGCAGTTTCAACAATTGCTTATTGAATTAGATATAAAAGTAATCTTCAACATGATTCGGAACAGAATTGGGCTCTCATTGCACTCGTTGAAATTTGATTGGCATTCACAAAACACTCACTCGCACTCACATTCGCACTCACACTCAAATTCTAAACTCGTATTGCGTATTTATATGATTTGTTGCAACTATTTCATAAGTATTGCTAGCTGCTGCTGCTGCTGCTGCTGCTGCTGCTACCTAAAACAACGGGATTGTTTTTGGGCAACCCGTGTAAATTGAGATATTTGTTTGTTTTTTCGTTTGTTGGCCCCCTTCACAAAGATAGAGATAGGAATTTAGAGAGGGAGCAGATAGACTGAGTGAGTGAGAGAGTTGTTAATCTTTAGATTTGTTTGTTGTTCAAAACTTCGTTCTCTTTTTTCTTCTTTTGTTTTGTTTGTGTAGCATTAAAACAAAACAATTCAAATTCAAACTAGTTGGCTTAAAAATGTGGGCTTAAACTGAATAGGGGAGAGAGGGGCAGGATAGTACTAGTCATAACAGACAGAGATAGATTTTCGATTTCAGAGTTACAATAACTAATAAAGCAGTTGTCTTGTTTGTTGTTGGAAATTTGTCTCGCTTCCCGATTGTTAAGATTGCCGCATTTTGTCCAAATTACAAGAGTTGATATTTGTGGCACTGCTGCCAGAGTTGCCAGCGCGCATGCAACTGTTTCCACATGCGTCGCACAAAGCTGCCACCACCACCGTTGCTGAAGCCACCGCAACAGCAGCTAAAACTGCCACTGCCACTGGCACTGCGGCTGATGCTGCTGTTGCCACTGCTGTTGCTCCTACTGCTGCTGCCACATGCCACGCCCATGGCGTTTAGCAGCTACTAAATCTTGCCGGGACTCTCCTGTCGCGCACTGTAGCGCGGCTCCGTTGGCATCAGCGTATCCGTCACCAGCTCATTGGGCGCCTCCACCAATCCCTTGGCATGCGCCGCCGCCGTATCGCAGTCCGTCCGCCTCGAGATCAACAGCCGTATATCCGTGTGCAGCGACAACCGACCCGAGCGAGATGTCTGGAATCTGAAAAAGAAAAAATGCCATTTTAATTCAATTTCAATTCGATTGGGCATCATTTAAAAGTGTGCAAATAATTGCCACAAATATGTCAAGCGAATTTCAGCCATGTGCTGCGATATATATTCAAAAAGCGGAACTATTCAGTTAACAATTGCTATATCTGTTTGCTATATATATAAATTGTACAGCAGATAAATAAAACTGCAGATATATCAACTTAAGCAGTTCTTATCCAGCACCAATTGGTTTAATATCACTGCAATTGCCTGCTCAGAAATAGACTAAAGTATAAACTAAACTGATAAATCGTATATATGACAGCTATATTATCTTGTTATATACAAAATGATGTTGTAGGAATGCTCTCTGCATAAGATCAATGATGCCACAACATCATTTTGCCATTTTTTTTGTATCAATTCTTAAATTCAGAAATGAACCAGTAACTGCAAGATTAAGTTAAGCTCAGCTTTGTTCTTTTATATACAGAGATATATATTCTCTGTCTGCAGCAATTGTTGAATAGTTGACATATATCAGAATCACATCGGACTACTGTATCTTATAGCCAACAGAAGACCAAGCGCTTGAATTTCCAAATTAGTTCTGACTTCCATTCCCAGTTCCATTTCCATTTCCATAATGGTTTTTGTTATTCTGACCAAAGCTATTGATGATCCACATCGGACTACTTATCATATAGCTGACTGAATTTGAATTTCTTTCCAGTTGGAATTCATAATGGGACATCCTTTTATAGTGCTTCTCTCTTGATGTACGAGGTGTGTTCAAAAAGTATCGCGAATTTTGGATTTTCGCGGGTTACGTATAATCGAATTTCGATTTTTTTGTAGCGTTATGTTGGTACTCATGTCTCTCACTTATGCCGACAAGCTCGGCCATTTTGAATGTTGCAATTGGCTTTTGCACCACGATAACGCCCCTGCTCACACATCGTTGCTTGTGCGCGACTTTTTGGCCAAAAACAACACACTAATGATGCCGCAGCCACCGTATTCCCCAGATCTGGCCCCCTGTGACTTTTTCTTGTTCCCTAAACTGAAGAGGCCCATGAAAGGACGACGTTTTTTTGAATAGGTAAAAATCGAAGACGATCCAAAACACGTGCAAGCAAAGCAGCTGTCAACAATTAAGTGAACATTCAAAATGGCCGAGCTTGTCGGCATAAGTGAGAGACATGAGTACCAACATAACGCTACAAAAAAATCAAAATTCGATTATACGTAACCCGCGAAAATTCAAAATTCGCGAAACTTTTTGAACACACCTCGTATATTTGAGGCTCCCCATTGAACTGACCTCAGGTGTATGGAGTAGCGCAGTCGCTTCATTTGCTCGGCACTGATAAAGTGGCCCAACTTGCTGGTGGTGCTCATCGCCGTGGGACTGCCCGGCTCACGTTCGCGCTCCCGCACCGGCTGCTGCTGCTGCGGCTGCATAATGTTGCCACTGTTGCAGGGCAGCTCGTCGGCAAGGATGCGCTGCCGGATGAAGGTGCGATGCAGATTGGGCATGTCGCGCATATCGTAGGGAATGACAAACATGCGCACCACCGTCCCCATCGGATTGAGGAGCGTGGCCTGCACCGTGCCCATCAGCGGCACAGAGTAACCCTTGCGTGGCAAACGAATCTCGCACTGCAATCGGAAATGGCAAACGTTAGCAGTGGAAATGATGTGATGTGGCCAACACTTACCAGGTAGGGTGTGCTCAGTGTCTCGCCGTGCAGCTCATAGAAAAACGAGGAAGCCGAAATGGTGCGCTGTTTGGGACAAAAGACGCCAGAGGCGCCCAGCTGCAGACGAAAGCCGGCGACTTCAATTTTGGGCAGCAGACGCTTCTGCAGCAGCGACTCCTCCAGATTGCCGAGCAGGGGACGTCCGCCAAATTGTGTGGCGAGACGCGCACGGGTTTTGAGCGGCGATCCCGCCGGACTGCACATGCCCGACTCGAGATCCTCGTCGGAGAGCTGCTCATCGGAGCCTAGGGAGCTGCGATCCGAACGATCGCTGAGATGACGCGAGCGACGCTTGTAGAATGCCGCCTGTTTGGCAAAGCGTGGCGACACCGACAATGCATTGGGCAGCGTCGGTGCCGAATACGATTTCTGCACATGCAGATTGCTGGACGATTGATGGCAGTCCGGTGGCGTCAATAGCGATTGCGAATGCGATTGTGTGTGGCCATAGCTCAGCGTGGGCTGCTCAAAACTAAACGCCAACCCGCTGTCAATGCTGATCGGTGCCGACGAGGAGGAGGTGGAGGGACTGTTGCCACTGCTGCCACCGCTGCTGCTGCAGAAGATCGTGTTCAGATTGACCTTGGGCAGCGCTTTGCGCATCAGCGGCGACAGCATTGGCGATGGTGTCTCCCTGTCCAGCATAACCCCATTGCAATTCAAACGCAGCTGACTTGATGCCTTGCACAACTGTAGTCCAACTTGTTGTTGTTGCTGATGTTGTGATTGCTGCTGCTGCTGCGAATGCGACTGCTGCTGCTGGTAGTCCTGCTGCTTGAGTGGCACATGACTTATTGGCGTCTTGAACTGGACCACAATGCGCTCGTCATCCATGGCACAAGCGCCAACATCTGGCGGCGTCAGACAACGTTCCTGGCCCGCATTCAATGTGCAACGATCGATGTTTGGCGTCAGCTTGGTCGAGGCGGTCTGCGATTGGGCAAAGGAGCGGAGATTAGCGCAAGGATCTATGGAAAATAATGTATATATACAGATAGAGATTGTACCTGTTCCACCTCCTGATCCATGCTGTTGTCATCGCCAGCATCGCCATTGTCAGTTGCTGCACTGTTGCTGTGTCCATTTGTGCCATTCGTTGCGGAGCTGGACTGTTGTCCAGCTGCTGCAGCAACTGCTTCAACTGCTACAACTGCTGCAGCTGCAACTGCTCCTCCACTCTTCTTGCCACTGGCAAATGTGTGTTGGGTCTTCTGACGTTTGCACATCTGACAGCCGCTGGTTGGCGCCGCCGGCTTGGGACTCTGCTGCTGCTGTTGTTGCTGCTGCTGGTTTTGTTGACTTGGCGTTGGTGTTGGCGGCGTCTGCAGCAATCCGCCAGCTTTGAGATCATTATGTGCTGCTGCTTTTGGGTTGGGCTTTCGATTCTTTGGCGTGCGCTGTATGGCCTGTAGGAGCAGCTCGGCCTTGTTGCGCGGTGTGCCCACAATGAGATCGGAGCTGCTCAGACTGCAGCTGCTGCTGCTGATCGATGTCTCCTCCATTTCGGAGGCACTCGTATCATCTCCATTCCCATCCGCATCCGCATCAGCATCCGCATCCTCATCCTCGTCCGCTGTGCAATTGAGACAGAGCAGCGTCTTCTCGCAGCCACATTTCTGGCAGCTGCTCAGCGATGTTTGGGTGCCCGTTGATATCATCGCAATGCGGCGTGGTGGCGACATCAGCGTTGGGATTAGCACTGCGGCTGCTGCTGCGGCTGCTGTCGGCGACGGGAGTTGCTTGGCGGCGGCATCCTCATCGTTGCCCTCGTCCATGGCGGCATCCATTTGCTCCTCGAGCGGATCATCGGAGGGTTTGCGTTCACGCTTCTTGTCGCGTCGCTGCATTCGCTTGCGATACTTTTGCAGCTGTCGCTCTCGATGCCCGATGCCCAGCTCGTCCGTCGGCGCACCTGTCTCGGCATCCAAGTCCTGCTCCAGTTGCAGCTGCAGCTGCAGCTCCTCTTCGTTCCTTCTCCTTCTGTCGTATTTATCACAGCTACTACTACTACTTGTTCCGGGCGGCGTTGTGCTCAACAGTGCAATGCGTGCCCCCAGACCGGTGGGCGTGGCCGCACACATACCCCCACCCCCTGTGGGCGTACTTGCCGCTGGCCGCGACCTGCTGGACGACGTTGTTGACGTCGACGCTGATGCTGACGCTGACGCTGGTAGTGGTGGTGGTGGTGCTCGTCGACCTGTTGGTGGAGCAATGTGCGGCAGGCCACCATTGAAGCGTGGCAGACTCTTCACACAGACCGCAACGCTAAAGTTTTCCGCAATGTTTACGTGCGGAAAGTTGTGTACAGTCGCCTTGGAGCTAAATCCTCCATCAGTGTGATTCCCATTCATCGAATTGGTGGGATCGTATGGCCTAATCCTATAGAAGATGTTCAAACGTGGTCGTCGCGCATTGGCAGCCGTAGCAGAAGCAGCAGCAGCAGCAGCCGCCGCCGAACTGGTCATCGTGCTGCTGCTGCTGCTGCCGCCGCCGCTGTGTCCAGCCAAATCGCCGGCTGTGGTGCTGCTGCCGCTGGCAAAGATCACACGCCCGCTATCGTAGACAGAGGGATCGCATTTGCGCAACAGATCGCACCACGCAACGATCTGCGAAAAGTAAAGCTGGCTCCGTATCGCGCTGCACAGCGATGGCAGCGTCATCGTCGGTGGTGGCACTCTGCAAATCGAAATGGTTGCCATGATTCAGTTGATATTATTTATATAAATATTTGGGTAAATATATTGGGATAGATTCTACATAGATATATATATATAAATACTTTGAGTATACATAGATCCTTATACGAACATATACGAGATGTGTTCAAAAAGTATCGCGAATTTTGTGTTTTTTCAGATATTATTTATTTATTCATGAATATCTATTTTGTCCCCTTCAAAGTAATCCCCATGAGATATTATACACTTGTGCCAACGGTTTTTCCAATCTTCGAAGCACTTCAAAAAATCTTTTTTTTTATCTTGTTCAGCTCCTCCTTCGATCGCGCCTTTATCTCGTCAAGCGTAGCGTAACGTCGTCCTTTCATGGGCCTCTTCAGTTTAGGGAACAAGAAAAAGTCACAGGGGGCCAGATCTGGGGAATACGGTGGCTGCGGCATCATTAGTGTGTTGTTTTTGGCCAAAAAGTCGCGCACAAGCAACGATGTGTGAGCAGGGGCGTTATCGTGGTGCAAAAGCCAATTTCAACATTCAAAATGGCCGAGCTTGTCGGCATAAGTGAGAGACATGAGTACCAACATAACGCTACAAAAAAATCGAAATTCGATTATACGTAACCCGCGAAAATTCAAAATTCGCGATACTTTTTGAACACACCTCGTATATGCAGAACAAAGTTAACAAAGTTAAGGCAACATTTTAATCAGTTTTAAAAGTAGATTATTTAGTCCACAATTTAAAGATTAATTGCATGAATATATTTTATAAATGTTGCCTTTCCAAAAACAGATTCCACTTGATTACTATTCCAATATTATTATAATATATTACACAAATTGCAGTTGGATGAA